>CAEGAF010105611.1:0-81747 GCA_903067075.1 Micropoecilia bifurca
AGGGAAGTCTGGGCCTCCCTTCTGAAGCTGCTGCCCCCGCGACCCGACTCCGGATAAGCGGAAGAAAATGAATGGATGGATGGATGGATGGATGCTGCAGACCTACTTGTGGTGTTTAATTTCTAATAAGATAACATGTTTCAGTTGCAAGACATATGCAGAGTTTCAAATACCTGATGTCTGGTTTGTGCTATTAATTTAGTTTTTTTTATTCTTCAAGGCTCTTTTAATTTGTACAAAGTCCACATTTTGTGGAACGTTGTCCTTATTTCTACTCCTCCTTTGGTCTTTCTTTCCTTCTTTCTTTATTTCTCCTTCCCTCCCTGCTTGTCTGCCTTTAATTTTGTCAGCCCAGGTGAAGCCAGCCATGAAGCAAAACAAGCACCTTGATAAGAGTAATAGACATGTTGGGAAGATTTACAAGATTCAATAAATAACTGTTCTTGCCGGCTGCTGTTTCTCACCGCATCTTAGCCTTCAAAGCTTTCTCTCGTATACAAAAGAAAAAAAAAAAAGCAGAAAATCTCTGAGCTGCTTAGAAGTCTTTTTTTAATCTTTCCCCTCCCTTCCTCATTTTCTCCAGCTACTAAAGCATGAAACGCATTGAATCCAAGGATGTATAAAACTAAATGATTTATCCACCATCCTTGCTTATCTCAAAGGGGAGCGGATGCTTAAAGGAAGGTGTAAAGATAATTTACTTTCATTAATCCATTTAGATTAGATGTCTAAGAACTTTCTCAAATAGCTCATGGCAAAAAATACTTTTTTATGCAGCTTTTAATTATTTTAAACTCTTGTGAAAAGCTGCAAACACTCTTGTAAACTAATCCATAAGCTGCATCTGCAGGGCCGACTCTTTTCATAGCATGCTGTAATATATTGATCCAAGATAGTGCTTCCTCTTGGTGTTGCAGATCCTGAAAGCCTGCTCATGTTCAGTCTAGCATTGCCACGTATCCTGAATGGAAATCACATTTCCCCATTACTGCCTGGTCCTGAAAAATCCCGTCAGTCCCAGGTGGCAGCTGCTGCCATCCTGCTGACCATGACTCAGTGGAAATGCACTTTTTTAACCAGGTGGTGAAACGCTGTCATTTTGTTAGTCAGCTTCCTGTCACACCCAAAGACCCCACAAAGTCGAAATAAGGCCTCACTTTTCATTCAGCTCTCCTGACAAACCTTTATGCAAATCTACCGCCAGCGGCGGCATGCAGTATGATGAATGTAGCTGTCAATGTTGAAATCTGATAATAGTTCACATTGAGAATAATTCAGATGGAATGCATGGCAGCTATCTCAAGCAAAGTGTAACGGAAAAACAAAAATATTACCCTCACCTTTATTACAGTTGTTTTGTTTTTTTGGCCTGATAAACATTCTTTACACTGTAAAACGCTGTAATTACAATGTTAATAAATTCTCCTCTTGTCAATAGAACATCCCCTGTCACCCTAAGATTTATAACCATTAATTCAATCTTGTTGTGTAGTTATTTTCCAAGTATGTTTGCATAAAAAAAGTAGCAGCATACAGTTTTGAGGTGCACAATATATTAAATAATAATCATTATCAAAATATAAATTTGGAGGTACTGACATCCCAAACAGTTGGATGGACCAACTGGGATCAGTGCCCACATTTTTATATTTAAAATTGTAAATGGTTGAAATATTAGTTGTATAAGTACAAGTTATGCATACCGGAAAACGTGACTAATCTGAGCATTTTACTGCATTAATATGAACACAATGCAGATAGCAACAGAAGTGGTACATTTCTCAACTTTCTTGTGTTGCATTGCTAGACCACATGTGCTCATATACTATGGAGTTAGTGCTAAAATTTTCATATGCACAAATTATGCTGGTCGCTAGGCTGAATGAGGTCAAACCTGTTTTTTGTCAGTCAACAGATTATTACTAAGGCGCTTTATATTCTAAGACATCCATCCATCCATTTTTTTTTACATCCTTGTCCCTTAGTGGGGTCAGGAGGGTTGCTGGTGTCTATCTCCAGCTAACGTTCCGGGTCACCCAGGCCAGTCTGTCGCAGGGCAACATAGAGACACACAGGATAAACAACCATGCACATACACACTCACACCTAGGGACAATTTGGAGAGGCCAATTTACCTGACAGTCATGTTTTTGGACTGTGGGAGGAAACCGGAGTACCCAGAGAAAAACCTTCTTGCTGCAAGGCAACAGCTCTACCAACTGTGCCACTGTGCAGCCCCATATTCTAAAACATCCAATTATTTTTCTAAGCATCTTTGTACAATTGTAGCTTTAGCCTGGCCTGGATTTAATCACAAAGTGAATGTGAAGGCCACAACTTTATTCCATTATTTCTAAACCACTTTGTCAAAAAAAAAAGAAAGAAAGACTGATCAACATGTTCTTGTTGTACAATGTGGAAGCTTTGGAATGGTTTGCCATAATGTGATTTGGGGCCAAAGAGCACAGGAATAACAGGCGGGCATGTATTTCAGGAAACCACCCGCTAAACCGGGTCGCTCCAACCGCCAGCACAGCGATCCACATCTGACACAATCTGGTTGATTCAGATGGATTGCATATCGCGGAAGGATTTGTTTGTTGTTTTCTTCCGCTTTGAAACGTAGGACAGTGACACATGAAAGTGTTTGATGGATTAGGTGGCTGCGCCTGCTGTGACACAGCGAAAGAGGACAGCCATGATATGACTGATGACGGGTGACTGCCTATCGGGCCACTGAGATGGAAACGATTCTTCTGATGCAATCTCTGCCGCCCCACGCTTAGTGATTAGTAGGTGTATTACTTTAAGACAGTGTCTTTGCAGTGAAGAAATACTTAACTTTCAATTATATTGAAATGGCTGTATGAAACGGCTGCTATCAAAACACTAGATTTGATGTTGAGGTGCTTCCTGCCATTAACCATGTTGAGCATCCATGCAGAAATCCAATTTAAGTGTCAAAATTTTTTTTGTATTAACTCAGAAGTGGTCGCCCCGGGAGACGTGCAGTTTCATAGTAATAAATTTAAAATGGACCTCTCTTTATGAGCCTTCATATTTAAATGTTACAGAAGTTAAATTCATTGGAGCAATTCAGTTATCAATGTGGTTAATATGTCCCCAACTCACATTACACTAAGACCTGCTAAGATGGACCGTAATTCATTCTCCATTACTGTGATGAAATCCTCAGCAGAAGTACAAGTACAGATAATGATTTTTGCTGTGCTTACTGTTGGCCTTTTTCAGTATCACTTGTTAGTGTTAGGACTGTAAATTATTGGCTCACACTGTTCTGTTGCTCTGGGCTGTTAAAAGACCTCTGTTAAAAATAAAAAAAAATGTAGCTAACATTTTTTTTTTTTTGTTTTGTTTTTTTTTTTTTGCATTACCACACACTATGAGTCAACTGTGCCAACTCTTTCTAGGTGTTAACCTCTCTGGTCAAGGGGGCACATTTCTACTCCAAACTTCACTCTAACCAAACCGAAACGCCCCGAGATACCTCACAATGAAACAGTGTTGCGTTTTGGCTTTTGACACCGAGCTGTTTATTAAGTGAAAATAGTGTTTTAAATTTTCTGATTTTCACCAGACAAAAAATGGTGTCTGGAAACATCTAGATGGACTGCAGCATGTGTCATGCATGTTCCACTTAGTCATTTCAGAATACATATAAGAACTAAGATACTCAGGGCCAACCTTCCCTTACTTTTCCTCTGGATTAGGTCGGTATATTATTGCGGGAAGCCTAAGGAAATCTGAATCAAACTCCAAGCTACAAATTGCATGAATAAACTATCTCTAGTTTGTAGGGGCATAACACAAAACATTACATGACTGAGTTCAACAAAGGAGATGGGATTTTGAAAAAAATATTTTTTGAAAGCCAAAGATTCAATATTTTTTGTTTTAAAAGTAAGTTCCCTAATAATCTAATATTTTTTTTAAAAATAGTCCTTTTTGTGTTTTCACAAACAAAATTAATTTTATGTAATTTTCACTGTATTTTATTAAATTTATATTCAAGGTTGATTTATCATGTTCAGGTTTGTTCAGTGACAATATTTCAGATTTTAAACTTAATGATCATTTCCAGTTCAGACTTCTTCAGGGAAAAAAAAGTGAAGTAGACCTTTAATGTTGATAACAAGATCTATAGTGGACACTCATGATGAGAGTCACACTTTTTTTCATTGCTCTTTCCTAACCTGCATATTACTCTGTTACGTTCTCATTTCCACCAAGCATCCACACAAACGCTTTAGAAGTAGTGACGACTTGTTTGGTACACATGCAGCAGAGTGCTCCCGAGTTCCCTTATAGCATCTTGCATTTCTGACAGTCGATATGGCCAGTCAATAACTCTGAAAGTATTTTGTCTTATTCTACAAGATAAAAATCTCAATAATAAATGCAAGTTTAAATCACACCCACATCCAATGCTCATAGTAGCTTAGATGTTTTCTGCCACAAAAAGTCACACAATGGCAGCAGTTGCAAAGTGTATTGCAAAAAGAGATTTACTTTGATAAGACTTATTGTAATATTTCAATATCACAAGATCTTGTGTCACCCCTACAAGGTTATGCTGAACATCTTTTTGCATTTGCCTGAAAGCAAATGAAAGCAATAAATACACCGTTTTGGCCTCCATCGGTACTCAGAATACTGACTTTTGTTTACTGACTGGATTTTAAAACCTGACTTTTACAGCACACCAACCCCTTGTTCAGTCATTATCAGTGTGATCAAGCAATGCAATTATTCTTTAGCTTTTAACACAAAAACCTTTACTCCTATTTTAGAAAATGTGTAATTTTAAGTTCTTTTCATATCGAGTCCCAACACAAAACTCAGACTTTGGAAATAAAGCTACCCCATTTTGTTTTTGATCATTTTCTTAGAAAAATAAAGACAACAGAGTTGTCTATTTGTAAAGACAAAAAAAAAGTCAGTGTTACAGAACCAGCTAAACTGCAACTGCATTTTTGTTGAAAGTGGCATTTGTACAGCAAGAGCACTTGTTCTTTCCTAACATGCCTAGACAGTCTGACCTCTACAAATTGTTAGGTACTTGCTCTTGGCTCAAAAGAACATCAGCTTTGTTCAAACATTCTGCCTATTTTTCTGACACTGAAAGTAAAGTGCAGCAAAGGTGCATTGTGTCCTCATGTTTTCTACAAAGACCTTGTAGCATTGCAATTTTTTTTCAACTAACATCGACGTTTTGATCATAAAAAATAAAGTTGGTGAATAAAACTATATCAGTTTGGTTAGTCAGGCAGATTTAACGGCTAAATAGGCTGATTTAAAAATATATTACTATTTCTAAAAGTTATAAACAAAATGTAAATGTTTGCAGTTGCAAAACCTAATTTTGCATTTTCTTCAGATATGTGCAACCAGTCGATCAGCTTTAAGTAGCCTTTAAAAATTAGTATGCCTTTCGGATGCTCAGATAAAGTTGGATGTTCTTGTGACGCAAGCATGGCTTTGTTTTAGTAATTCATATTAATATAAAGTAAACTTTGTAATCCTTATATAAAATCAGCTGAGTACTGATGGTATAAACACCAGTATGTCTTTCTGACAAAATAGTTCTCCTTGTAGTAAGTAATAACTGCTTGTAAAACATGAACAATTCAAACATGCTTTTTTCCACTGCAATCAATACAAACTGACCCGTTTACATGTGTCAAAAATGTTGCACCTCTGCAACATTCTGCATTCCTGCTCAATGTAGTTGCTAAGACACTGGAGGCTAATGTGGAGGTTGTGGTGAAGCCAGACAAAAAAAAGTATACAATCGTAGCAACTAACCGTACTGCTGTAGTTTAACACTTGAAAATGTTATGCAAGATTATCAGAAAAAACATAAATTATTCAGCACTGATGATGAATACATTTGCACAGACCAGATCCTTGTGCAAACTTTCAAAAATGTATATTTTGTGTGTCAGATCCATGTTTGTTTGATATAATTTGTTTTAGTATTGAGTGATTTTTGTCTCTTTGTATTAAAATGTATTTGTATCAACAACAAATTTAAAGACAAACTAAAGAAGCTCCTTAATAATAAAGCAACCTTAATAATAAAGCAAAAAATTAAAAAATTAAAAAAATGACACTAACTTTGAATGAAAAGTACAAACTTCCATAAGGGATCTGAATACTGCTAACTTTTTTGACATTTAAATAGGTTTTTAAAGAGAGGACTGAATTCTCCCACACATATTGGTTTTGGCCTCATTAAAGAAACTAAAAAAATAATGCATATTGTAATTGCACTTTTCTCTCTCAATTACACTAAAATATGTTGCCACCATATGAAACATTATTAAGTACTTTTTCTTTTCTTGGTATTGGTTTTAAGCTTGAAGTGAAAACCCTGTCCTGTAGCAGTGTTCCACCAATACCAATGTAAATATTAAACCAGTTGGATAATTGGTGGTGGTGTTATGTGGAACAAGAATTAAAAAAGAAAAACAAAATCTTTCCAGACTGGGATTCCCTAGGCAGCTTAGCCACATTTCACACGGTTCATTTAAGTTAACAAGTCAACAGGTCAGAAGGTCATAGCCTTAAATTGCCATATTTGTATCTCCACTGAAACTGTCCTTAAAATTAGAAGAGAAGCCTGTTGCCTTCTCAAGTGCATCTGCTTTAAACACCAGCAAAACACAGAACAGCTGTGGCCTATGAATTATAAAATATTTGTTTCACACCTATTGCTTTTAGTTTCTCTGGTTTCAAGAACAAATGTTGTGCACTGATCAGCTGTAACATAAAACCACATACAGTTAAAAATGACTTCAGAAAGCCTGCTTCCTTGAGAATATTAAACAAATACAGTCATGCTTTTGACATATCCAAACATTTTAAGGAACTCCGACATCCCCTAAAACCGATCTGATGCCATATTTAGAAGATATTTACTGCAAATATTAGCTTCTTTGGTAGTGCTAGAATAATTTCCAACATATCCATTAATGCATTCTAAGCTAAATTTGGTGTGTGAACTATTAAAAAGATGGAGAGAAAACTAATACTATTTACTGCTCAATAAACTTGTATTGACTACTTCTAGCTACTTACAGTCAAATCAACCATGACTGACTCAGCTAACACACAACTGAGGTGTTATTCTAAGCTGTTTGAGGTGTTGTAGAGAGAAAAATAACTTGAGTGACAAACCTTTTTTTGCCACTGAAATGATTCAAACTTATGAGTGTGTGAAGAATCTACGAGTCTTAATGACTGGAATAAATTAACTGCCTGCTATCTAGACAAATCAATTCAGCTGAAGTGTTGCCATAGTAATTCGAAAAGAAGTTAATGTAGTGATAGGTTTTCTTAAATATGCTCTGTTCAATGAATGAAACGGAAACTAAAAGCAATCATTCAAAATTTACAGGAACGTGTCATTTCTGCTGTGTGTTACAACATAAAATACTCACTGTCATATTCAAGTGATTGTGTCCATATGGAAAACGATTGTCCTGATAGTTGATAAACAATTTAACCGATTTGCCCCATCTAAGTGGTTACTTCAGCAGGTTTTCGGTTGATGGTGGTCACATCCAAACCATTTTGTTGGATGAAAGTATCTAAGAGAAAGTCAAGCTAAAGCCTTATACCCAAAGAGCTTTGTTTTTCATTATAACACCCACTCCCTCTCAGCTCAGCTGTGTGCCGTTTCAACAACCACCATAGCTTCTAATTAAATGACTGTCATAATTATGGGTAAGGGGAAAAAAAAAAACTTTATTGCTCATAAAAGATTAATAACATGCAATAAGCAGCACAGAGGGGCTAATTTAGCCTGTCTGTCAGCCAAACTTGATTAGATTAATGTATTTTGGTCATCAGCTGTCATTGAGACATGACTGTGCTGCATTTGTGCTCTCAGCAATCTAAGCTACTCATCTGATGTAATTATGTGATAATTGTAGATTTCAGCGGCGGTTTGTGTGTGATCTGCATCTGTCAAAAACAATATTGTGATTTTACTCGTGGGCTTTTTAAATCTTTTACAGTGCAGTTAGATTAGTGATCCATAAAGTAGTTACACTGACTTGCAAGACAAAGTGTGCATCTTTGCACCTTAAAGTAGATATGACTGTTTTGAAAACATTTTTCCAGATAAGTTAGACATTAAATATTACTGTTTTTTTGGGGGGCGGGGTTTCCCACACAAGGGATAAAAGTTCCACGTTTCAGGTCCAGATCCTGCTGGTCAGTCTTGCTGCTTGGGTCAGGTTCTGACATGAATGTCACCTGGGATTATGATAGAACACTTGGACTGGGTGGCACTATCAGTTATTAACTTGGACATAGGGTTCAGCTCGGTGAGCCAAGCGACATAATTTGTCTGATTAATGTGTCGCAGCAACTCATGAATATTCATGCTTTCCACCTGACTGGTCTCAAAGAGTCGGAAAGAGCTAGAGGAAAAAAAAATGATGAGCACAAAAAGAAAAAAAACACCCGAGGAGTCTTCACCTCACACTGTGCAGGGATGACAACGATGAAAGAAATTAAGAAAAACTTTTTTTTCACACATCAATCAGAAAAAGGCACACATTAAGGGTACATAAAATATCCTTTAAACACAGTGAGATGTTAACCAAGTAGGAAACAGATTCCACTACTTAAATCTGGTTAATAAAACTAATGTGCACAGAAAAATCGTCTCACAGAATGTTGAAATGCCAGAGTCTGGGATGTGAAAAAAAAAAAAAAAATTCGTCTTCATGTGACATTTTTACCGTACAAATTCAGCTGGAAACACTGAAAACGTACAACAACCTAATTACAAATCCATTTGCACCAACAACACCCCACTACATTAAAGCACCTTCTGATTCTGTTTTAGCATTCATCTTGATTAGGAGTCTGTCAGCATTTCACATCATGACTTATTAGTGATATTTTTCCATTCTATTGTCTAGGTCTTGTCAGCTTCTTCTCACAGGATCACAAAGGCCAGGTGAAAACACATTAAACCGTCTCCGTACACCAGCAGTAAAAACAGAAGGATTAGTGAAAAAGAGATGAAAACAACTGACTATGAACAAGGATTGAGGGGATGCTTTTTTCTTTTTTTATATAAGGTATGTGTGGTCAGGAATATATCAGCCTTTAGCTGCTTGAGTTTCGACCCGCCGGTAACCTCACAGCTTTGTCAGGTAGTATATGAATCCAGTGTTTCTCATGAGACTCACTGTCTGCCTTAGCATTGACCACTATCCTGCTCTGGAGAATAACAGGCAGCAGCAACAGGCTATGTCTCATGAATATGGATCTCATCCTCAATACAACCTGAGCTCTCTCTCTCAAAGAGAAAAAAAAAAAGAGAACCAGAAGTAAGCTTTTCTATTTAGATTTTTTTTGTTAGGATAAGAAATCCATATGTATTATTAGCTTTAAATTTTTTATATGATTAATCTGGATTATTTTGTTTAAATAAAGATGTCACTAGATCTTATTTGCTCAATTTGCATGTACAGAAAAGAAATTCTCAAGTTGATATTTCTACCCAGTTGCACTATTTTACCTGCTCGCTCAAGCACTCATCCTTCTTGAACGGCGTTTAAAATTTGAGCCGCTGAAGAGGACAGCACCGCCAACATCCCTCAAGACTGCCTGTCCCCCATTCAGATTTCTTCATGACCGCTCACGGTGCAACGATCCCAGGCTGACATTTTCAGGCTGAGCGTCGTTTCGATCTCGACCGAAATCAAATGAAAATAAAACGTCTCTGTTGTGTTCGTCTTCAGGAAGTGAGCGATGCGGATATAATGGAGTTGATTCACAGCTCGCTGGGGCGGATGACAATCATCCGTCAAGTTTTCCCACTGTGGAGAGACACCAATGTTCGATGCATGAGGAACAATCATCGCATTTCATCCCTGCTGTGCGATCCGCAGGAAGGCTACCTGCAGTCACTGGAGGTAAATAAAACTAATGAGATTCTGTGAATCGCTTAAAAACTGAAAGTATAACTCCTTGAGTAAATATTTTTAGGACAGCCATTCCCAACAAATAACATGTAACCAGGTTCAAGGTTTGAAATCTTTGTGGTTCGCCCGCTCTAGCACTATGCCAGACATGACATCCTATAAGACCTGATTTACAGCAGGATTCAGAGTAAGGGGGTGCTGTGTACAAATGCGTAACAGAATTAGTCATTTCAAATATTTGTATGCTTTTCATTCCATCTTAAGTATATGTATGCACTCTGAATATTTATCATGTAGAAATCTCAGTAAATAAAGTTTAAGTTGGTGCTTAAAAAAATAAGTTAAAACGAAGAAGCACTATGAGTGGTTTGCAAGGCATTGTTGCTCACAGTATTTCTCTGGTTTTGTTTGTGTAAAATCTAAATAAGAAAATACGTACAATCAATATAAAATAAAAAAACAAAAAAATATGTACTATAGGAGTGAGGCTAGTCAAGTAAAAGTTATGACTTTCTGTCCAGTATAACACCGAGCTGTTAAGTTTGTCATTTGTTCTTCTGAATATGTCGTCATACTGATCCCCATGTTATGCATTAGAAAAACAACAACTACAATAATATATCTGAAATGATTTCTTGTCTTTTCTTGGGAGTCTTCATGGTGAATCTTTATGCCTGTTTTATGGATAACAGTTGTAATCCTAAACCACAATTGATTCTGCTCTGGATTATCAAGGGTGTAAATACAATATTAATATATGTTTTATGTTGTCTAATGTTTTAGGTTTTTTTATTTTTCATTAAAACTAAAATAAACACCTGCTTTTGATTCACACTCACTTCCACATTTCCACTGTGTGCGCAAATGAGATCCATCTGTGGACTAAATTTGATATCAGACAAAAATGCATTTTTGTAATTTAGGTTCTGGTTAAGTATTTACATTACTAATTTATTTTATAATTTACTAATAGTAATTTTCATCTAAATTATTAGTTGTTTCTTTGTTATTAATTATTAAACTTATTCGTAGTCAAAATGACTCCTATAACGTATATATTTCTTCAATAAGTCTCATTAAATTATATATATATATATATATATATATATATATATATATATATATATATATTCTTTGATATCTGTTTAGAATATAGTAAAAACAAACAGCCACAGTGCAGCTGCTGAATGTCAGGAAATTGCAAATATGAACTGATTATGTATGCAACTGAATGTATATTAAACTCCCTTGGCAAGATAATTATGAGAGACATGGATGCCTATGAATACAAATTACTGTAGCAGTGTTTCTTGGGAATTACCAGCATAACTAAGTAAATTGCTATCTTATGCTATGGAAGCTTGTTTTAATTAATGTTTCACTGATATTCATGTCAAAATCACCACAAAATCAATTTATTAGAAAGATGCCACAAACTGAAGTGTGTATTAAATGTGTCTCCAGTATAGGTCAAACCATGTTAATTTAACCATTGACAATGTCAAAGAATATTACTGAAAAAAACTGTATAATTTCTGTGACAGTCATTTATTTCACTCCACCTGGAAATCGCACAGAGATGGTAAAAGTGTTCAAGATCACACTTGGAGTATTTTCTGAAAGGGGTTGAAATAGCTTGGTTTTCCTCCGATACATTTCTAAGATTTTTGTTTGACTCAGTCGATCATGACTGGAATAGCTGTTTCCCTATGGCTCTACTGAAATGCTAATTGTACAGTTAATCATCACAACATGCAGATGGCCGAACCATGTGGTGTGTGCACCCAACGTCTTCAATAATTCACGTAAACGAGGTTAAATATATCCGGTAATGGCAGTAAAAGCATTAATCGGAATAGTTTAACGGTTAAAAGATGGCAGCTCAAAACTCCATTCAAAGCTAAATAGCTTTTATGTGACCTGAGACATACTGAACTGAGTTTCACCTGGATTCAGCTCCTGACTCACTGACCTGGAGGCGAGCGAAGCCGATTTGGAGAATTTCCTACCAACGAGAGGCTTGGAGTGGGAGCTCTAAGAATGTCACGAACTGAATGCCAGGGGTAGCTGCCAATATTGTTCCCGATGATAGTTTTCTCGGGGAAAGTTTACTTTGAATTGACCTAGAAAACCTTCAGTGTTAAATCGATTGTCACACCCGGGCTGAATCCGGGAAGGATCCACCGCTGTGTCCATGAGGCGGAAATGGTTGAATGATTGGCAATACTAAAGTCCAATACGAGGAGTTAATTTAACCATGTCGCTCCAAAATACCATTAAATTTTTCCTACTTTATTATAAAAAAAACTCTTACTGTGCAGGAAGAGCATCACCTTCCAAGGCAGAACAGCAATTAAATCTCACTGACTCACCGAAGAGTATCCTGAAAATAAAATTAGTGGACAAGACACGAATGAGGAGACAAGTTGATTTTTGTGAAGAAGAGAACAAGAAGTTTGTCTAAACTTTAAAGTAAGGAGACATGTTTCATGTACACCTGGAAAAAAAATCAATTCAACCTTACGCTCTGCTTCCATTCTGAAGAACAGAAACGTTCTCTTACTCTACGTTACAGAGAAGGGTGAACTTCAGAACGATTGTCTTCTGGGACCCAAAAAAATTACAATATTGTTTCTTTGTTGAATCGTTTCTGTGCTGCAGAGTTATTTTCCTTAAAGTGAAGGTTTTTTATTCTCCAACAGGTGTCCAATCTCTACCTGTATGATAGTGTTTTGATGCTGGCGAACGCCTTCTATAGGAAACTGGAGGACAGGAAGTGGCACAGTATGGCCAGTCTAAACTGCATGAGGAAGTCCACAAAACCCTGGAATGGAGGATGGTCTATGCTGGACACCATTCAAAAGGTAGGAGACCTTTTTTTTAAAAAAAATCAAACTTTTCTTGTTAACAAGGAGTGTTTTCTTTGTAATTGTATCAAAGGCTATAGTAAAGCCTTTGATACATTTGATTTTAATTGAACGTTCTAAAGATGGTATTTTCTGACTTTTTTGAGCTTTAGATCATGAGCTTTATGCATGATCTTTTAGGCAAACTCAGGTCTTCTGCTAGTCAACTCTGCATCCCCAGAACCAAACATGGAGAAGCATCATTCAGTTGTTATGCTCCTCTAATCTGTAACAATTTTAAAGAAAACTGCAAAACAGTTGGGAAATATCATGGGTAAAAACCCACTTATTTAGAGTTGGTTAATGTTGGTACAATAATGCCTGGAACATTAATTGTAGTCTTTATTCAATATTCAATGATTACTCTTGATAGCTTTGATGACAGTATTTGAATAAATGTAATGTTTGTTCACTGTTTGCTGTTCCTAATATAATTGATTACCCTGTTATGTGTTTAACATGCAAAGCACTTTAAGCTACCTTGTTACTGTAAGGGGATATGCAAATAAAGCTGACTTAATAAAACAATACTGTAGATATAAATTGTCTGTAAAAGCTATACATATCTGATTAAAAATATAGGATTCATTGAAATACAGTAGAAAATATGTACTTATACAATCAAACTATTTTAACAGATGAAGCACAATCCTGCACATGGAAATTCTAATTTTGTTTTTTAAAGCCCAGAGGAAGCTGATTATTAAATGCAAACTCTATCCCTGGTTTCAGGATGGATTTATGGCAGTTTCCGGGCTTTGATCTTGTTATATTTATGTGGCCTTCTCAGTTCTTTCAATGAAAAAAGCCCCCAATATCGGAGAGGCATTTGATCTCATCCACCTCAATCTAATAATGTATTTTTATTATTGTTGCACAGAGTGGTGCTGGTTTAATTTTAGATGTGACATCAGATGGCTCAGTGAGGTCCGAACAAACAAGGCAGGGAACATAGTGTTACTTTGTTACCATGTGCAATCTTAAAATTGTTTGTTTTTCACATTGATTTTATTCTAAAAAATTCAACACGCCGTCTCTCACCCTATTGAAAAATCCAAGAGGCCGCAAATTCAAAATATGCGGCCTCATGTTATCTAAAATCAGCAAACAAACTTTTGAGTGTCTTATATAAGATTTTCTTGAATTTATGCACAGAAAATTCTGTTGGGAGCTGCATCTATACTAAATCATATAAAACATGGCTCTGTCATTATTGTACAAAGTGTAAAGCTGAATTAACTCGGGTGTGGTACAGCTCTTTTATACATCAATCTTCACCTACTGTTTGGACAAAATGTATATTGAACCAATACCAATTATTTTCTTTTTACCCTTCAAAATAAAAGGGCAGAGTAAATGTGAATAAAGTTAATTGCAAATGTAATTTTAAATAAAATTAAACAAAATCTTTGGACTTGATAGAAAAATAATAATTGCATCTGCACTAAAACATAATTGTTGCTTTAAATATTGCTTTAAATATCCAGAGACCTCAAAGGAAAATTTATGTTAAAATAGCTCCAAGTATGAAAACATTTCAGGCAAAATAGTTTGTGTTACAGGAGTGAATCCTATTCAAAATTAAGAATAAAAAAAACATTAAGGTTGAAATATGTGTAAAAGCAATGTCACCAATGCTCAAATATTTAGAGGCAAATGTTGGGGTAAATAAACAGGAAATCTGAACCTCTGTTGAATGTATAATTTGTACATTTGTCACATTGTATATAATGAAGAACATTACTATTGTTAAATCATATTTTTTATTAATATCCTTGTCATTTTCTTTTATTTCCAGTCTGAAATCAACATAATTCTCTAGACAAAAAAATAAGATAAAATAAAACTGATTTTTATTATTATTATTATTATTATTATTATTATTATTATTATTATTATTATTATTATTATTATTATTATTATTATTGTTGTTGCAACAGGGACGGATCAGCGGCCTGACCGGATTGATGGACTTCCGTGCCGAAGGCTCCAATTCCCACGTACAGTTTGAGATCCTTGGGACCAGCTACAGTGAGACATTTGTGAAAGATGTGAAACGGGTCAGTCTGTTTTCTCCCCTGTATAGTTTGCGACATATTTTCCTTTTGGCAAGCTAGCAACTTGAATGTCAGAAATAAATTTCATGCAATTTGTTTCAAAGAAAAGCCATGGCTTTTAGTTCAGTACAGAATAGCGTCTGTGCCATGTCCCGGTTGTATAGTCTGTGCAATATGCTGAAGACAGGTCAATTAGAGCTTCCTTATGAAAGTCCATTCAGGAGGCTTTTAGTGGCTAGATTCAATTTTGTGCTGACTTACATGGCTGTCCAAGGTGCTGAGAGAACTTCTGATGAAAATGGCCTGTGTGTCTCAATACAACTACCCAACTAGTCATTTCTTAGTAACCCATGCAAATATACTTTAGATTAGGCACATGTTCAATAGACCTGTAGGTTATAATGTTTCTATTCAAACTTTTTTTTACCCATTTTGTTGGACATAAAAGATCTTTAGAAATTTTGTCTAACAGTGGAAAAATACAAGGATAGTGGCATCAGAATTGCATATGTATGTGTGTTTTTTATTATATTTTTCAGAGAATTAACCATAACATTCACACACAGAATAGCTGTGTCTGGATCATCTACTGCTCATTGTGCTTAATTTTCATTTGAAACCCTGTTTTGGACGTCTTGAGCTTCACAAAGATGCTAGAATATTAGATTTACAACACAACTGTTAGTTTTCATAAGTCAAAAGTAAAAAACAATGAAACACAACTTGCAAACTTCCTCATTTTAAATCTCAAGTCCCTGAAGCTGCATTCACTAGTTAAAATACAAGCTAGCTATAGGCTATTGTCGACTTGTTACAGTGAAATATGAGCGCCGTGTGGCTAAACAGAGATTGAGAGCGTTATTTGTGCACTCCGTTATCAACTGTAATTTGTCGCTTTTTGTCCTGAATCAGTCAGGGACTTCTCCCAGAATGAAGAAGAATCAGGTTTCTTGGCAATCTATGTAGAGCAGGACTGACCAGAAGCATTAATGAAGATTTAATCACCACTCAGCCCGACTAAAGCCATTCAAACCAATTCATCATAACACAGCCATTATCATTAGCACGAAGCAAGATACACACTTACATTAAAAAATGAAGACACATCCATGTTAGTGAGCCGAAGAGTCCTTTGCAAACAGTAGAGGCCCACCTAAATGCACCATTAATACACATGAGACGTCCAAACAGGTATGTGCAGGAGCAGCAGGAAACATGGCAACATTTGGGTCCATGTCTCTGGAGATCATTAGCAGCAGGTATAATGGAAAGGTATGCACTCTGTCAGTGCTGTTGTTCATTAATAGGGTATGTTTGCGTACCTGCAGTCCTGGGCAGAACCCCCATACTGCTAGAAAACAGACAGAAATGTATGGAGTTGCTGTACATACGCACCGTACCGTTTACTCCAAAACAACAACTTAAAAGGAAATATAACTGCAGAATATTCTTTGAAGGATGAACCAAAGTTCTTGTTTATTTGAAACTGTGATTCCACAGTGTGTTGCCCCCGCCAAGCCCTGACCGCATTTATCATTTCGTCCCCCTCTTAGTTTTACATTTCCTAACGTCCAGGCCTCCTCCTCTTTCACCTCTCCTCTGTGGTCGCTTCCTCTGGTCTCTCTTAACCTTTTACTCTCATTTTTCAGACCCGCTTTCCTCCCGCTCCATCATCATTTATCTGCATTCAGTCCATTTTCTTCCTGGCCTGATGGCTCTTAGATGAGGCGTCTTTCTGGTTAGAAACTGTAATGAAGACTGAAATACTATTTCCAGAATGGCTACTGTGAGATTTCTGCACCATCCACTGCTGATGCAGAGTGATCGATACCGTTGTTGTTGTTTTGGTTTCCCGGTTTGGTCTTATTGATGTGTCAGCTCGTCTCTAAGCAGATATTCCTAATGAATTCCAGCTTACATTGAGCTCTCATGGAGAAAAGTCGGCTTATTTGAATGCAATTGCTCCTACAAGCATCTGACATGCATAGTGCTGTAGATCATTTCTCAAATGTTTCTTCAACGGGACTGTCGTTAATCAAAATCATATTTTTAACCCTTAAAGTAAAAAAGGATTATGTTCTCTATATCTCATGTTTTTCCAATGAAATCCAGGCACATCAGCATTTAAATCTTTGCGCTGAAAGAAAAAAAAAATATCCAGGAGTTCCCGATCCAGTAATTGTGGTCTCTTGCTGTCTCTCTCTCTCTTTCTCTCTGATCTATGGAGTTTACCAGTTGGACAAGCTGAAGTCAGTGAAATGTCTGGTAATCATCTTTGCCCAATGAATCCTTTCCAACCTGCCATTACAGTTTCTTCTGTAGTGGCATTACGTCAGATCTGAAGGAGCCTTTGAAAATACGTTGTTGCTGTGTACTAGTCTGATGAAGAGGATGCTCAGCGTTGTCGTGACTTTCTTGATTACTCGAATCCTTCCCTGTGCAATAATCTCCAAAGGTTCCTGAGCAGTTTCTAGAACATAACCAGCCTTTATTAAAGCCTGGTTATGTTCCTCCTCTAGAAATACAATCTGCTCTCTCATTTTGTAAATAGCTTCACTGTTGCACCTTCAGTCCAGGCTGTTCAGCCTCGGTTGAATCATGAATTTAACACATTTAAATCGTTCTTACAACAGTTGGTTTGCTGTGGAAGTTTTTTTTAATCTAGATATTTAACATGCAGTAACTTTGTTTTTTACAACTCTAGTTGTTTCATCATTCCAATGTATTTTTGAGTTTACTTCTTACAGCTATACTTAAAAGAAAAAGTATGCATTTTTACTTCTGAATTTGATATAGCTCAGTTGTCATAAGTCAATAAAAATGTTCTACCTTTAATGCCTTAAAACTCAAACAACCCAGCTGATCTAAAAAATCCATCTTCCCAAAATAAGCATATTTAGACATTCTGCACTGATAAGAGCCAACTAACATTTAATAGACCGAAGATGAATCAAGTGTTTGTGTTTATTAGTCACAAGGTTAGATCAGAATTTTCTTATTGGCCATCATCACCCTTCAAGACACAACTGCTGATGTTGATGATAATGGATGCAGGGTTTCCCCATGAGCTTTAATGTGCAACACCATGCAGCATGTAAATGACGCAGCGGTTTAAAGCCGCCATATTCGTGCCACTGCTCAAACTAATTCCTCACTGACTCATCAAGCACAAATGACATTAAATATTCTCCAAAGGGCACTTCTCTCTTGCCAACAATAGATCTGCGGGGGGCTGATGGGAGTGTTGATCCAACAATTAATTTACAAAGTGCCGGGAAGCATGGCTTTTTATAAACGCACTTTCTGGCTCCGTAGTGTTTTTAAAATGTCCCTTGGCTGCGTGGAATCTCTCCCACTTGTGCACAAAAACTAAAAACAAGTGCTTTTTTTTAATTCAATGGCTCATTTTTATCCTATTAAAAGTTTTGGTGCAATTCCAATTACTTGCTACATTCCTAATAAGTAAATACTCACCTGCAAATTGAAACATAAATCTTTCCAAATTAGTCTATTTTAATAGTGCTCAACGTCTCCTTAGACTGAAATCCCTCTGTCAGTTATGAAGAATGATCTCAATTAAAAAATTACTGTGAGCTCCTTAAAACACATCTTGTGAGTGAACAATATTAGTCAGATTGCAATAGATAATCACAGAATTAGCAATAGTATTTTCAGATGGCAAATCACTCAGATCTGTAAAAACAAAAATGTATTAATGTAAGCAGTTCACCTTTACAGTTATATCGGCCATAACTCTAAACTGTCTGAGTTTGTAAAAATATATATATATTTTTTTAAAAATGACTAGAATGATACTCCACTCGATACATAAAAGCTAATTTACCATCAAAAGGTAAAAAGATTAAGCCTGAGGAAAATACCTCTACAAACGCAAATATATTCCCTTACATGCGCTCTTTGTCAGTAATAATAATAAAAAAATATGTCCCTGCAACTGTTTATTTTAAATGTACATCATTTGATGTACCTGCTTCCTCTTCACTGAGTAAATTTCCTGTGAATGTGACAGACTGAAAGCAGAAGTAGGAGTTTGCTGATACAATAAATTTGCATATATGCAATTCAGTCAGCATTCATAATGCAGGAACAAATTAAAAAAACAAAAAAAACATTGATGCGTCCTTCAGCCAATTTATTTAGGTTTCAGTTCAAACCTGATGAATTTAGATATCCAACACCACCAGTAATTTGTCGTGTAAAACACATTCAGCCAAGTCCTTAAATTGGTCACTATCTTGTGTAAACTAATGCGAACAAACTACACAGCCAGTCATGCAAGCAATTATAATTACCACTTATATTTTCAGTTGTACTCGTAATATTGATCATTTAATAATGAAAATCAAATGGATCTTTCCATGCCTAAATTCTCATTTTTTGCTGCTATGGAAAATTTAAACAGAAATGTCAAACTTTAGAAAAGTGCGTTAATTTCCATGCACTTCTGTATGTCATTCTTGGTCCGTTTGCTCAATGTTTCTAAAAGAAGAAGCCCATATCTCACATACATAGATCTCATACATCTCACACTTTCCACATTTTTATTTTATTTTCATACAAGTTCACACTAAATACATCATTTTATGTTTGTAATTTTGCCTCACGTTTCAAATCTATCTAAAGCCTAAAAGATTTGATTGGAGAATTGTGCAAACCACTGCACATCATTCCTCAAATTAGGCAGATGTCCAGTTCCTCTTGGAAGTAGAATTTTCCTCGGAACATGTTCAAAGTATTAGCCTAATATAAACTAATGGCCATACATTTCCTGTGTAATTGCAGGTGATGCGACTTTGCTATGTTTATTGTGTGTGACCTTCCTAGTGGCGCGCTGGTGAGCAAAGCTCTGTGAAGTAGAAGTGTTCCTCTTTAGTGTTCTTCAGTTCACAGAGCGAGGATTGCTCAGTGTTTTTCATAGAGGACAAAACTGCTCATGGAGAAAATAGCCCCCTGTGAGGCAGCCAGTGCACACCGACATTTTGCCTCAGTGCACACTTTGAAACACAAACACACAGCACAGTCATGTAGACAGATGGGCAGAATTATTATGAGCACTTGTAGAAAAAAAACATACCAAAAAATAAATAAATAAACGGATCTGAAATCTGAAACATGGCAAAGTTCCCGACTGCCAGGAGAAAAAAAATGCCATTAGCAAAATATTCAAAAACAGGACAAATCATGATCCTTGTAAACACCACATTGATTGAGGCAGAGGAAGTCCTGGGAATCTGAAAAGACTCAAACTTGCATCACTTATGTCTAAGTGACCCCTTAACACAGGGCACCGTCAGATGTCACGTTTGTTGGGCCTTTGCTTAAGTAGTGTGTAGTTTACCACCTTTCAAAGAACCAATGGCTTCTTAGTGGGCGTCAGATTTTTATTGGCACATCAGTTAACATCAACACAGATGAATAAGCCATCATACTGCCCACCAGCAGGTGTGTGCCAACAACTCACAAGTGACTCACGATCTACTTTCACATCAACATTTCTCTGACATCCGTGCAGCAAAATGCTTCTTGCGCTGCAACATGCACTAATCTTCACATAACTGACATCATTACTGTGCTTAGAAGAAACATTTACTGAGTGACACTTTATAGGGGGACATATACAGTACACACATTAGCTAGTGTGCCGTTAAGCAAGAGTCACTTCATTAATGAGTTTGCAGTGAAGCTGTACATAGCAATGAACTGCACTGAGTTCTGCAGATCGGTTGTGACAAACAGGTTGATAATGAAATTTTAGCTCAGTTTTTCAACAGGCTCTGATTGCCTGACATGCTTCTCTCTCACAGTTGAATGCCTCTGTTGCTGCTTTGTGTATCAGAAGTAATGATTTCTTTCTAATGCAGAGCTTGTAATTTCAAGACTGTTTGTTCGGATCTTGCTGGTGACACAGATATACTTGTTCCTGTGTCCTTCCCTCAAAGTTGAACCGAGATAAGACAAGAGCACAGAAAACCAATTTTTAAAAAAACAAAAAAAAAAAACACCAAGCTTTCACGTCCCCAGTGCCAATTGGCTAAAGGAACAAATTAGAAAGCTATGCAAGATACAATTGATCTATTTGAAGGTTTTGCTGTCTAAAAATAATGTTCAATATTTCCAATGCCTTGCAAAAGTGTTTCTCTACAGTCACTTTTAATGCAATGTGGTAACAGAGCAACAAGAAGTACCACATCATTTTGAAGCAGAAGCTAAAACGTACATGATTTCCTTTAAGTGGATTAGGAATGGCCCAGCCAAAGTCAGACCGAAATCCACTGAAAATTCACAACAAGAATGATGCTTGCAAATGATCCCCTCTAGCCTAGCTTAGGCTATTTTGCAGAGGTTGAGACACTTTATTGTCAACATAGCCAAAGATACTAAAACTTACAGAGATCAATGTTTGAAGTTTTTTTTTATTATTATTGAATCACATGAGTAAAATTTAAAAAAAAATCCCTTTTTAACAAATGAAAATGAGCTTAATCAAATGGAATCAGTCTTGTTCTTTGTAGTTAATGATTTGTGAACTGTAAATTTTCAGATCGGTACAAATCCTTCAGGGATTAAAGTACTGTACAGGTAGTAGCCTGTTGACCTTGACAATATGCAACTCTAGGTTGCACATAGATTTCAAAGCACATCTTTAAATTTAAAAGCTGGAGTCCACCTATTTACCTGGGAATTTATCTATTTATAAAAGCAAAACTTTTAAAAACTTTTTTTTTGGACAAATTTTCTATCTCACTATGGTGTAGGTCATTTCAGTGGGCAGAAAAATAACTTGGTGCTTTATGAAGCCCAAATGGACTGTGGTTTGACCTTGGGCCACGAGTCCTGTTCTGTCAGCTCAAATCAAAGGCCACTCCAAATGACATGTCGAATCCTTGAGAATCCTTGTCCAGCCGGCAGCGCTGATTAAGAATTTAGCAAACATCAGCCTCGAAGACCGGAGACAAGACTCCAGAGGCTGACCATGTGGAATGAGAAGTTTAAAAAGTAAAAGATTGCGTGGATCCAAGGCACTCAAAGGGACGATGAAGGCTCAAACTGGATGTGTGGTAGATTAATTTGGGGAGCATGAAGTCAACCTCAAGTGCTCTCCTGTTATTTTAATAGTCTTGTACATTTTGTGTAGTAAGACGTAAAGAATGAGTGCAAACTCCTTTCACAACCGAGGGTCCCGTTTCTTGTAAACCGGTTAATCACCCTCCTCTACTGGGAGCGGGTTGATGTAAACAAACATGGACCACTCTATCAATTAAAGATGGTCGATAATGTGGGGATAATTACTGCAAGCAGAATTGTTTTAATTTTCTTCTGCAAATTGATTCTTGACTTACATGTGTGATGGATCTTTTTTTTCTTTTTTCCCTGCAGCTATTCTACGAACAGCTCTTTGTGTAAAGGCTGTGGTTTTTAATGTGCTTTGTAAATAAATAAACATAATCAACACAACATTTATCTGCATCTTTGTCTATTAGGATACTTGCATTTCCATTTTTTTTTCACAGTGCATTTTGCTAACCTATCTGATTCTTTGCTCTCGGCCCGTAGCTGGCATCGTGGGACTCCACTCGCGGCCTGAACGGAAGCCTCAAGGAGAACCGGATAGAGAGCGGCATGCAGGGAGTGACGCTCAAGATTGTGACGTTACTGGTAAGCTGTGAAAAGTCACTGAATCTATCAACCCAAGTCAACAAATGGAGCAAAAATGCAGTTAGGAGGGTAAGAACCAAGATGCACGAGGTTGAATTTTACACCAGAGGATTTTGAAACATACTAAAAGCACTGAAAACCGGTTCCAATCATACTTTAAGAGGACAGTTAAACAATAAAACTCCCAGCAGCTCACACATCTTAAACGTTCATTTAGAAAGTCATCAGTAGTTTAGAGGAAGGTGCATTGAAATGTGTTGATGATGCCCCATTTCAAATAATAATAAGATCATTGTGTGTGAGTGCACCGAACATCAGCTCCACACGCATTTTTTTATTTTTGTAATGCTGCAAAAAGAAGTCTTCACTTGTCTCGGAAATATAATGCATTTGAAAACGATTAAAGCACAGCAGCGTCTCTAAAAGTAAGACCGCATTTCTTTCACCACAGAGTCTCTGCCCTCGTCCTTTACCTCAGTCATTTCTCCTCCCCTCCATTTTTCCTCTTTTCACAGATGATTTACCTCCACCATATTTATTCACATAAGTTCTGCTCAGCGTTCTCCTGGCAGTGTCACTTCATCAAGTCATTTGCCCCTGCCCACTTTAACACCTCTCCTCTTTCCATGTTGCCCTCCCCCTCCCCGTCCCGCTCGGCTCTTTTCACTCCACCTATTTAATACTGCCATGACACTTCCACTCATAAAGGGGAGCCGTGGGGGATGGGGGGCAATAAATTTGAAATGACAATTTTCCCGTTGATGGACCATAGCAGTTGCCATGGTGCCATTTGTTATGGATCAACAGTTGCTAAGGAAACAATTTTACGAGGATGAAGTTTAATGGAGAACATACAGAAGCTTTTCATGAAGGCATCTCATGATGACTGATCGTGTCCTGCTTGCAGCTCTATATCCCAACCATTAGATTTGTGTGCATCGAGATAAATGACGCGTCTGCGATTGAGTAAAAGCACCCTCAGTTCTCAGAGTCTGAGCGTGAAACTCGACCTAAAATATGTTTCTCAATATAAATATGTCCGGAACGTAACATCATCTGAAACACACGATTGTTCTGTTAAAAACAGGAGGAACCTTTTGTGATGGTGGCAGAAAACATTCTGGGTCAACCCAAACGATACAAAGGTTTTTCCATCGATGTCCTGGATGGCCTTGCCAAGATCCTGGGCTTCAAGTACGATATTTACCAAGTCGGCGACGGGAAGTACGGCTCGCCTCTCCCCAATGGGTCCTGGAATGGCATGATTGGAGAACTCATTGGCAAGGTTTGTACTTTTTGATTGCATGAAGAGAGTAACTCCTATGCTTGTCTTGAAATTATATTTCTAAAAGTTAGTTCATTGTGTAGCTTAGGAAGAAGAGCCTGTGTATCAAACCATCACTTCACAAGCTATCTTCATCTGGCTGCAAATTTGCAGTTCAACCTAAATAGAACTTGATACGATGACCTGCACTGAATACTCCAAAAATTAACAATTGTTTTTTCTGTTTTTTCTACAGAAAAGTATTCAGAAAAAAAATATAAGTGAATAAATAAGCAATTGGAGTCTGAGTTGGTTCAGAAACACAAACATACTAAATCACAAAACATCCTAAATGTCAAGAAACAGTAAACTAATGCTGATCAAATGCATGATTTTTGGCACAAAAACAAACAAAAACAGCTGTTTTTTTGTTGTTGTTTGTTTCTTTAACAGCGAGCTGACTTGGCCGTATCTGCCATCACCATCACACCGGAGCGCGAGAGTGTAGTGGACTTCAGCAAGCGCTACCTGGACTATTCCGTGGGAATCCTGATGCGCAAGTCCGAGGAAAAGATCAACATTTTCTCTCTGCTTGCCCCGTTCGACCTGGCCGTGTGGGCATGCATCGCAGCGGCCATCCCTGTAGTGGGCATCATGATCTTCCTGCTGCGACGCATCCAAGCAGTCAGATGTCACAGCAACACGGGCCATCCGCCACCTCCCACCTCTACCTCACTTCAGAGCGCCATCTGGATCGTCTATGGGGCCTTTGTGCAGCAAGGTCAGTTAATTAAAAATACAAGTAAAATGATCCATCCTGTTTGAAAATGTGCAAAAGCCCCTGGGTACTGTGTGGTAATTTTAACACAGATTATGCTGTTAGTATCACATCCCAACTACAGATAGTTGAAATTCACAACCTAGTGTAAATAATAAATTGCTTTGAGATCAGACGTCTGAACCTAGGCCCCTATGGACCTAAATAGCTTTATTTTCTGTTTTACAAGTAAACACATTAATCCAAAAATTTATCTTATTAAATGGTGAAAGAATATTTTTTTATAGTTCTACTCCAAAGTAAACTGAATTTAGCAGGGTTATTTTATTCTATGCTTCACTTATCCATAGATATTCTTATAATTTAAATAAAAATAGCCTTTATACCTTCCAGATCAAAGTCTATTCATAAGGATTCTCTGTCCTACAGTGCACATAAACCCAACACCATAAGTCAACAAGGCAGTGAACATGTGAAGAGCATTTTACATTTTCATTCTACTGCATATTTCTAAGCCAATCAGGAATGTTTTTTTTTTTACTTTTTTATGTAATACAGAGAAGCTGATCTTTGACATTACACACGCAGTGCCCCTGCCGGCTGCTGTCATAACTACTAAGGTATAATAACTTACAATAAACAGGAAGACGTATGCGGATGTCACCATGCAATAAATGCTGATTCAGTAGATGGAAAATTTCAGGCAAAATGCCCACCTTAGCATTTTTAGAGGTGCCTTTCTGCAGGAGGACGCCCCATCTTTATGTCTGGTGCCGATCCAGGTATGTCTGGTCCCAACAAATGACCGATTTTTTTAGCTCAGACAGCATCCATCAAAGTCTGGCGTAGTGCCTGTGAACCTTTTTTAACCCAACACCCACTATATTTTAAGAGAAGCCAAATTCATGCCTTTTTATCTGCCTTCGTTTTCACATTCTCTTTTCTGGCTCATGTTCAAGCGGTGCCACTTTTTGATTCAAGTGCCTTTTTTTGTTGAAGGAGCTAGGGGGCTGATGTAAGGCGCGTTGATATGGATCTGACTGCTGATGCTTAGTGTGCCATTGTTGGTAGTTGAAACTTGGCATTCAAATATTCTGAGAAGTCCATAATGGTATGCTGGCACTTAGCTGGTTTGTGTTGTGTGTTCACCCCCAGATACCGAGTGTCACTGCAGTATTTTTTTTTTTTTGTTTTGTTTTTTTTCCACGCAGGAACTGTTCTTTTGTTCCATATGGGGGTCATTCAGAGGTAGAATATAATCCAAAACTCCCAGGAACCAAACGGATATAAAAACCTTTTTCATTATTATTAAAGTGTTTAATCAGTTTATTTCATAAATGAAAGCATGTACCACTGAGGAGCAATGGTTAGAGCCAATTAAATCTGCACATGGACAATTCACATTCAGTAACCTTAATAAAAACAAACTCGGAGCCATGTGTAATAAAAATGATTGATGCCGTAGTCTGATACATCTGACAAGACCTTTCGTTCTTTGTTTTTTTCCCTTCAAGCTTTCCTGAGGGTTCAGCTGTGCCGATTGTGACACGTTCAGACAAATATGTTTTCATCACTTTTCATATTCTTGAAACTTTCAGATGGCATTTTCCATGGCTTTCCATTTTAGGATCAGGATTCAAGATGACATTTTTCCTCATACATTTCTAAACCCGTCTGTCTTGTATGCCTTTGCAGACAACGGGCGACTACTACTCAACAGCAACGTTACTGGAACACATGAGGCTTCTTTATCTGATATAAAGAGAGAAACTAGGCTTAGAAATTTTAAGATATTAAGGAAAATTAGCAATGCTATAGTTGCTGCATAAAGTGGAGTTAGAATATTTACGCATAAGCCAGTTGCCAGTTAGTATGTGATCTAAAAAAGTTCAATAGCGATAAGGAAAGTTGCCAGGTTGTGGATAGGGAGGTCCACCCCATTCAAAAGTTTGGAAAAGACTCACAAGGCATGGACCATCGAAGCTTAAAGAGCAAACAAACAGAGACATGTCTGGGACCAGGACTAGCACGGTCGCAGGCCATCGGTCTAAAGTGAATTTAATCATCTATTTTTTTTAAATCAAGGTAGCAGATTCTGGAGTCACAGAATCCAGGTTGTTTGAGTTTGAATGAGTAGTTTCCACAGTCAGTGATGATTTAGGGGGTTATGGTATCCATTTGTGTTGGTCCACCGTGTTTTATCAACTCAAAGTCAGCGCAGGAAATGCCGACATGCCTCTCTCTGCTGACAGCTTTCATGGAGATGCTTCTTTACCTTTTCCAGAAGAACTTGCCCAAAAGTACCAATACTTTGTCCAGTGACGATGGCATAACTGGGCTTGATTATTCAGAAAAATGACCAGATCTAACCCTCGGATAATCCATGGAAATTCGTCAAGAGAAAATCGTAAACGTAGTTGACAGAAAAAAAACAAGCAAAAAAAACACACTTGCAGTATCAGTCTGTGTTTTAACAATTTGAGTCCCACCAATTGAATTAAACTGCTCAAACTTTTCAACAATATTTTTATTTAAACATATGTACCTGTACAAATGTGACCATCAATGAGAAAAACCTACAGTCCAATAAAAAATGCAGAAAACAATCCACCACATATTACAGCTGTAAAATCTATATTTCCCTGCCTCCATCACAACAGATAAGCTGAAATAAATCAGACTTGAAGACCCCCGATAATGATGAAGTACAGTTTGGGTCGTATTTAAGGTTTTTTTTTTTTTCACTTCTATTTCACATCTGTTGTCTTGGTTCAGTGCTGACATTTACTCCAAATCAGATATTGAAGCCATTTCAGCCCATGTGGATTGTTCTGTCAGTCAATAGAAAAGCAATCTTTGGATTAGTTGAAGATCATTGCTTCGAAATGGTTTACCATTGTTTCATGTTTCAAATAATAAACTTGATGTCTTTATGTCTGAGTTGTGAAGTCTTTGAGGAGTTTTTCATATTGATATTTATATCCAACACTTAATTTGAAGGAAAAAAAGGCAATATCTTGTACTCCTGCTGGAGGGGATGTTTTATCGCCCCGTTTAAAATCTGTAAAAATGGGATATGCATTTCTGGGCGGACTTGTAAACCACTTTCATCTCAACCCTGCAGGCAGCGACTCAATTCTGGGCTCAGTGGCTCTGCGTATTGTTATGGGCAGCTGGTGGCTTTTCACCCTCATCGTGTGTTCGTCCTACACAGCGAACCTGGCCGCCTACCTCACTGTATCACGCATGGACAATGCTATCAGGTAAAACTTTTTGTTGATTTTTTTCTGTCACACTATTTGAAAAATATTTTGTTTCCAAACAGTGGGGAATTTCACTCAAACTTGGTGATCACGAGAAGTTGTATCTCTGCATATCTCTAGAGATGTGTTATCGACTGGGTACATATGGTGTACATATGTTTTTTTCTCAGCTCAACTGCATTTATTTTTTTTTATATTTTCAGTACTTGAACTTGTGGTACACATGCAACAGCTTTGGTTAAAGATTCATCTACTGGGATCAACTTCTTTTTCTATAAAGCTCCTTTAATTTTTGACCTGCTGCATAACAACCGACCGTTTCTCAGTCTAAATGTTATCTGCCAGTGTATCCAATTTGGTCTGATGTCCTTCTCCCTCACTCTCTAAAGAATGGGCAGAAAGACATTTGATTGCATTGGTTCTGTCTAGTGTTGAGCAAACAGCCACATAGGGACATGTCAGCAGACTGAGCGAATGCTAAGCAGCACATAGTTAACCTGTGACAACACACGAGAGCAGCTGTTTTTAAAACGGCATCTGTGGGAGACTAGTCCTGTGGTATGTTTCATATGCTTTAAAGGACATCTTTAAACTGTGTTCTTGAAAATATCTGAGCAGGCAGAGACCACTGCATTATGGACTTTGTTCACTTATAAAAATGTATTAAAAACTAACCTCTCTTTCATCTAGAGTAATTTTTAAATTATATTTGACTAAACACAGTGAAACTCAAGAGCTGAACAGTTTTTTTTGTTTTTTTTTATGTTTTCGGTGTGAATTTTCATAGAAATCATAACCCATATTTTCCAGATTGTCAGTCCTTTCAGGTATTTCAAGTAATGACTCAAAATTCAACAAGAAAGGAAACTGATGTGCTGCCCTGCGATGTATCTGATGTGTTTCCCTTTGGGAAAACATTTACATTAAAGATAATTATAGTTCCCCCAGGGAAAACATTTCTATTGAAGATGATTACAGTGGTTAGCTGCATGGGGGAAAAAAGCTCAGGGCTTTAGCACTTTATAGCTCACAAATTTTAGCTAACCAAGCAACTGAAATACAAACCCTGGCCACTTTTTTTATCTAAAATTTGCAATTACGAGGTATTACATGAGGTATTATAGCATTTACTAACAACACATGAAGCATTTCCTGAAACCTTTTTTTGCACACATGAGCATTACACAGTTGCACTTTTAACACTAAGTCCCATGCTCTACCCCTGCACCATCGCGCCAACCGGTTTTCTATTTCTAATCTTTTCATTCAAAACACAAAGAACATTTTCACATGGTTGTGATGGTGCATTTGTTTGATTAACAAATTTATTAATTTAAATACAATTTGGAATAAGGCTGCAACATAAAATTTTGGAAAAAGTGAATTATTTTTCGGATGCACTACGACTTATTTCATAAGATCTAAAATGTAATGACTCTGTTTCGGTATTTGCCCCACTCTTGGAGCTTAAGTCTCAAAAACTTCAAAGACGTAAATAAAGGTCAGGCAGAGTGTAATCTTCCTTTGAGGTTGGCAGCTGTTTTATTGGGAGAGGTTGAGAAGTTTGAACCGTCATCAGCTGAGGGATAGATGGTACAGAAACGCTGCAAACACACTGCTTCTGCCGTTCTCATTCTTCTAGACGACACAGTACACAGATGCAAAGATATTTCCAATGAGGCTGGGATACAGTACAAAATGATACAGTAAATCAGATACAATTAGCCAATTTTAGTCACAGGGTACAAGAAATTGGTTAAGAAGTGTTGATACATTTGGCTTAAAAAACCAAAAACTAATTCAATGCTTTTACTGTTGATGAAGTGTTCATCCATTCAACGTCAAAGACAAATTTGTAACTTCAGTCTCAACTGGTTTCATTGACATGTACAGCTGGGTAATAGTCTTAATATTTAATTCCTTTTGATAATATTGTCCAAAATAGTGGTACTTTAGAAGAACTACTTGGTCAAAACCAAAACCAATGAACAGCATAAATAAACCTTTTGATTAGAATAGGAGAAAAAACAGAAGCTGTAGTGGCTCTACTAATGAATATGAATTCTACAATATCGAGGGGAATGAAATATTTTAGAGGAGTTAAGGATTTTGACAATTTTCAGAAGGCATGTATCAGGAATAAGAACTGCACAAACGGTGCAGAGGGAAACATTCTTCCTAATTAGTACATTTTATGAGTAAAGAACTCCATAAAATCTTTACAGCTAAGCCCACAAGGAGTCATTTGTCTTCAAATAAGTTGAGGCTTTCAATCGATTTTGCCCAACTCTAAAGGAGAAACTTGGATTGTTCTGATCATTGTCTACTAGCTGGATGTCTGTTAGCCTAATTTATGACTCCAAATCCAGTAAGAACCTGATTGTTTTTACTTTATTTTAACCAGGGTTTTATTTATGAAGTGAACAGGTTTAAACTAAAATCATGGCTGTGTATTCCCAATAATGATCATTTAACATCTAAGTAAAAATTAGAAACATACACAAAGTGTTTTTTGCTTTTTAAAGATCCCCTCCATATAGCATAAAAAAAGGAGCTGTAATCTTGAAAGAGCAGCTTTTTTCTGTTTATTTCTTATTCAAATTCATTTGAGCCAATATAGGAAATAATGGAGTAATTATTGGGTGGGTTGCCAGTTCAAACCCCCGCTATGTCCGTGTTAGTCGTTGTGTCCTGGGGCAGTTGGTGGTCAGAAGGTCAGGTGGCACCAGCGCATGACAGCCTCACTTCTGATGATCTGCTTCAGGGCAGCTGAAAGTAACCAAGTACAAAGTAACCATCAGCATGTAAATGTGTGTGCATGAAAAGGTGAATGACTGAATGTAGTGTGAAGCCCTTTGGGGTTACAGGTCATAATGCCAAGTTAAATCTATTACGTGATAGCGATATAAATGTTCTCAGAACACAGAGTACACTTTTTCTGTTAACTTAAAGTCATTCCTATTATCCATCATCATTGATTTAGTTTGGAAAGTCTGAAACTTTTTTTTTATTATCAGTGTTATATAAAAGAGCTTCGCCTTTCCCTCCCCCCCTCATTTCATCTTGCTGTGTGAATGTTCTGAGTTTGTTAGAGATGTGGATTGGAGGGAATATTGAAATTCACTCATGATTCAAAATCAGTTAAAAAAGAAAAAGAAAAATATCCAGCGAATCACAGTGTGCTGGCAGATAAAATTCATGCATACAGAGAAAATGGCTGAGTTGAACCTATTCACAGCTTTCACAATGCTTATTATTTGAGATTGTGGCTCTACTTCAGTGTTGCTTAGATAACTACAAATATGCCTGGCCTGGCATAAGTCAAGTCATTACAATCTGATGGTTGGTCAATGCTGAAGAGATAGATATGAGAGAAGCACGGCTGATATGAATTTCTCATTGTGATCCGATTATCTGAACAAAGCACACGCTTAGCAACAGTTCTGTTCTTTTACCTGTACATCTATCTTTTTATACATCCAAGTGTGTATTCAAAATGGTAACTTTATTCTGGGCATTTAAATTAAATATTTTTAAGTATCCATGAGCAGCTGACTTTAAAATATTAAAACAGACTAATTAGTTGATGACAACTGGTTAGTTACCGGTTATTTAAGTTGATAGTTAAATTAACATTTGTTTGAAGATTTGGCATTCCTAAAGAGTAAAATTTGCATTTTTATGTTTAAAAAGTGCCTCATAGGGATATAAGCAATTTGCTTTGCCATTGATAATTTGCTCAGCAAATTATCAATGGCCCTTGCAGATATGGAGCTAAATTTATGCTCATGTAATTCTCAAAAATAAAAAAAAAATTAAAAAATCTGTTTTAGTTGGATTTTCAAAAGAAAACCTTCACTGACATTAAAGGAATCAAAACTCTTATCAACATTTCGCATGTTTTTGCATTTATCATCCAATATTTCAAGTACTTGGGTTTTTTTTCGTCATCAGCTCCAAGTGAAAGGTCGCTTTGCCATCACCCTAATCTTTACCTTCCTTCACCTATTCTCTACTAGATTCAGCTCTGGACTCTGGATAGAACCAGAACTTAGTATTCTAGTTTGAGAAACGTGGATAGAATGAAAACGTTACATCTTTCAAAGTCATGTATAATGTTGGGCTGAACAGTACATGCAGAAAAGTAAAACCAAGAAGGAAATCTAAAACTGTGTGGATAAGATGTTTCAAATAATTGATAAGTAGCTGAAAGGAAGGCTAAAGGTGTGTAAATAGATGGATGTACAGTTGCTTGAGTTTGGAAATTACAATGCTGAACCTTTTTTAAAAAACACTGCTGGTGGGAATGAGAATCTGAGTAAAGTTTCTTGTTTTAAAAGTCACTAAACGTTGTGGAGTCGCAAAGTTTTAAACTTGACAAATGTGTTTAAATATGAAATGATTGATGAAAGCAATCATTAGGGGAGGGTTAGAGCAGTGGTTGCCAAACCTTTTCTCCTGCGCCCCCAATGGTTTCCAAACATTTTTCCAAACATCATCCAGACGGCTTTTCGCTCCCCCTCCTCCCCCCTCCTGCAATGGCACGGCGACCCCCTAGGGGGTGCACCCCACAGTTTGGGAACCTCTGGGTTAGAGGGTTAGGGTTAGGTTAAAAAGGACAACCAACATTGTGCCAACACTCAACTACTTGTTGATACATGGAAATACTATTTAGAGAAACCTATTGGTGCTTTAATACTTTTCTTGTTTTTGTCCCTAAATAAGATCATTCCAGGACCTTTCCAAACAAGCGGACCTTGCCTACGGGACAGTGCGAGACTCAGCTGTGTACGAATATTTCCATGCTAAAGGCACCAACCCTTTGGAGCAGGACAGCACGTTTGCTGAGCTCTGGAAGGTCGTCAACAAGAACAATGGCTTTGATAACTCTGTTTCAAGTCCATCAGAGGGCATCAAAAAGGTGAGTGTTAATGGTGGCTGTTAAATCCCGGAGAAACAGGTTGTGGTGAACCATTAATTAATTAAATCCAATTGTGTGTCTTGCGTTATTCTTTCAGCAGAGAATCTGGAAATAAGACATTTTAACAACGTATCCTAAGAAATCCAATAGTGTGGTTGTTATTCAACTTTGACTCGGACTCCGTTTTTTTTTTCTTTTGAAAACTTTTAGAATATTTAGACCTAATTGTGTTTCCTACAGAAGACAACTCGGTGCACTGCCCCACTAGCAAAGCAAATTGAATCAAGGACAAAGTAAAAGGATGATTCTATCTTTTCTTTAAACTAGACAAGGGCAGTAGAGGTAGGCTAATGTAATTAAACAACCTTGCTGATGCCCAAGTACAATACAGTCTGGTAGGAACTAATACAAAACATTAATTGAGTCATTAGTACTCAATGTATTGCTTTGCATTTCGTTTCTAATGACATTTAAATCTATTCTAAATTCATTCGGCAACTTCAAACTATGCTATTTAATGAATGAAACGATGCCTGTTCAGGCACTGGGATCCACCTCTGCGATGCTTTGCCATGAACATGATTCATAGCAATGTAATGTAATTACCATGTTCCTGTCTTTTTGCATGGGTGTTGTGGAAACCATTTCAAACGTGCAGGCAAAGCGGGAGTCGTACGCCTTCCTGTGGGACATGGCAGTGGTGGAGTACGCTGCTCTGACAGATGACGACTGCACACTGACTATAGCAGGAAACAGCATGAGCACCAGAGGCTACGGCATGGCCCTGCAACACGGCAGTCCGTACAGAGACCTCTTCTCTCAGAAGTATGTGCTCTGGTCATCGCTTCATGCCATCCCAGATCCATCCAGTAACAGTTAGTCTGGTAGAAAAGGCAGCAGTTTTTAATCATTCAAACTAAAGACTGAAATTAAAACATCACCTTTTATTGGCCGACACCCTGAGCCACACAAATCTTTAAAAAAGATTCTTTTTTTTAAAAAAAAAAACCGCAGCTTAAAATATTTGCTACAGTCAAAATTATTTTAAATGAATAAAGTTTTTTTTTTCACAGAAATTACAGCATGCGGTTAATTTGCATGGCATTATGTCCACACAATGTGAACCTTGATTTATTTTGAAAATACAGCATAGAAACGTTGTCCAAGAAAATTGTTTGGATGCTTTTCTCTAACTACCAAAACAAAATACTTGATTTTAGATATGATTTATTAAACACAGAAACACTTAATGGGAAAGTCTTTGAACAAGTAAGAAGACTGGGATATTACAAAAAGGAGAAAAAAATGCAGAGGACATAAAGAATTTGTAGCTTATATTGTTCATCATCAATTGGAAAATAGAAAATGCGTGGCATGAATTGTATATTGCTAATGACTGAGTCAACATGTGAGGGTGTTCATGTTTAGGAACATGAGATGTGAATGGGATCAGAAACCATTGTAATAAATCTCCTTTATGAAGACAAGCACTCCAACACCTGAGCCACATATGGCTCCAATCTGGAGTCATTGAACGGTGTGGATAGAATACCAATATTACACTGAAAATGTGATCTCCTACACCTGCCGTTAATATATTTTGCACAGTATTTTTTGGTAGATCTTCTAAATACTAAATCAGGGCAACAGTTTTACTCTAATCTGTGGAATTTGATCTTAATCACTGATTGAAAAGAAACTCAATGTGCCTCAACATTTAAGGTCAGGTGGATAAAACCCTGTATAATCACCTATTTATTTCACTGTAGACAATGGAAACTCTGTATGGGCTCAATTATGTCATTTTGCTCAAAAAGCACAAGGCTTTATCATATGTATAGGTGCCTGTACTGTAACTTAGCCAGGATAGGACCTTCTTGTTTTTACTGAATGTGAAATAAAAACTGAACTAAAAGAAGACTCCATTATATGTGATGGCTTCACTCAGGCAGATATAGTTGTAGAAATTAGGCATATGTATGCTAGCTGTTTTCTTGAACAGCATTTGGAAGCATTTAGAGATGCGTGAGCCAATCATATTGTGGCAGAAGATGAAAAGAACACAAATTAATCATCCATGTATTAAAATCTTATAAAAGCCATCCAACACAGTGAAATGATTATTCCCTATCCATGGGTGTTTATTCGTCAGCATGGAATTAAATATTATATCTTTAAAAAATAATAATAAATTAAAATGCCAATCTCTTACATACAGGTGCTTTCAATAATTTACGATACATCTAAAAAGTTCATATTAGTAATTCATTTTATTTAGATTCAATACACAGTGAGGTCTTCATCATTTTCTCCTATAAAGAAACAATACAATGATTTTTAATACAAAATACTTAAAGTATGTTAAAGTATGTACCTGATAGACTCTTCATTGGGCTTAGGTCACACTAATTTGTTGGTCATATAAACACCGGTTATTGGTACGTTTTTCAGTGTGGGCAGTTGCTAAGTCCTGCACTGAAATGAAATCAGCAGCTTCATAAAAATTCATCAGCAAAGGGAAACTGGGGACTGAACTGTTGTAGAGTTTACACGCAGAGACTGCGGTGCTCCGTTAAAACTTGATAAAACCCAATGAAACATCTGATCATTGAAAGCACCCACTGGACCTCCAGCCTCTGTGCCTTTCAATTCTTCCTCCATACCGTGGGAACCTTGGTTCCCAAATGAAGTGAAAAGATGACCGTGGTTCAGTCCCTTTTCTCCTGACCCGTTAAAATGCTTCTGGCGTTGTATCTGGCTTGCGAGCAGCTTAGCAAAAGGAAGGCGACAGGTGTAGCCCATGTCCTAGATGGGTTTGTGAGTGGCTGCCCATGAAGGACCGACTCCAGCTGCAGTTCACACTTTGTGAATTTCTAAACAGTTGCGTTTGCTTTGCTTCACAGCTCTCTAAAACCTGCGGTCATCTCTGTCCTTTTTGCACTTTCTCCACCCCCCCAACCACCCCACTACTCAACTCTGAAGAGCCAGCTTGTATAGCAGTGACCTTTTGCAGCCCTCCATCACAGTTGGGTAGGGGAGGATGTAAAATCAGTTTTCTTTCCCAAAATAAGACCACAAGATCACATTTCTGCTTTAAGAAAAAAACAAGTTGAATGGTCTCAACTCTAAACTGAATTTTTATGAGCTGTGAGGCATAAATGAAATTAACAGTAATAATGTGTATTCTAATGTGTTTCACCTTTTAATTCAATCTCTGGCATAAATTAACTATTCAATTATGTCCTAATTTCGTGAAATGCACCTGTAATATATTTCTCGTAATGTTATTACAGGTGTACGATCGTATATCCTCCGATTCTACCAAGGTTTTGAACCTGAAAGCAAACATTTTATTTTTTCATTATTTATGATGTAGTATAAAATGACACAAAATACTCTGGATGCCGGTTAAGCATATCTTATCGCAACATCTAATTCTGCATTAATAGGAAAACTAGCAGTGTCTTTATACCACTCACTTCTAGAAAGGCTTCCTAATTACAATTGAACTAAACCACTCATCTAAATTCAGCTGCACTCCAGCTGAATTTATTCCTTCTATGTTTTTATGCTCTCATACATTAACTGTACAGTTTGTAGGTTTGTAGGCTGTATTTAAGCATTGGAATTCATTATCATGCAACAGCACCTCTATACCCCCCTCATCTTTTTTTTTCTCACAAACTGGGCTTTTAGATCTTGTTTAAAATCAATCATTGTGTTTTGCACTCTGCTGCTGTAAACTAAAACTTGCAGTGTTTAATAGCACTTTACCGTATATGGGTTTTTAATGATCCTACAGTCAAAGCAAATGGATACCATTAGTGGTGCTGCATTTTTCCTTATTAGATTTATTTAATGAGCTGTGCGATTTAATTATTGTTACATAACAATAGTATGGTAATTGTTCTGATCTGCCCAAGAATTATTTTCTAAATTTCTTTCATGTTTTGTCAAAAAAAGTTGCTAATTATCAATTATCTGCCCTGCTATTTCAGCAATTTTATCAGCTAGCATTTAATTTTGATTGTTGCATCTGATGGATATGCCTGCTGTCCTGCAGCGACGCAACATGAAAACGTGCTTCTAAGGCAAAAAAGGGTCTGAAACCAATATTTTTATTTTTTCTCCCTCTGCAGGATTTTGGAGCTGCAGGAAAAAGGCGATCTAGACATCCTGAAACAAAAATGGTGGCCAAAGAAAGGCCGCTGTGACCTGCAGAGCCACGCAGACGCACAGCCAGAAGGACGAGCGCTGCGTCTGCACAGCTTTGCCGGCGTATTTTGTATCTTAGCCGCCGGGCTTCTGCTCGCCCTGCTGGTGGCGGCGCTGGAAACCTTGTGGAACAGCAACCATTGCCGGAGAGAGCAGCCCAAAGAGGTGACCACCGACAGCTCGTCGGGCCAAGCCCTGCTAAACCAGAACCGGGCCATGGTGGTCACCACGGGTCCCCCCGCCCCACCAAGGCCTCGGTCGAGACCCAGGCCGCCGGGCCCCCCGGTCCTGCCCAGGGACGCCACTGCCACACTCTACTTTATGGATCCAGCAGGCGGCGACGCCAGCCCCGATTTAGTAGAGCTTCAGTACACCCAGTTATAATAGGTGTGCCCTTGGTGACAGTTCAGACATCAGTTTGCTCATTCCTTCTCATGTCGGGAAAGAGGCGGGGTGCTCAGGCGGGGACTTCTGAGGCTTCTCTCATGCTGGCACTTCAGAGAAATGATGATTGGTTTCACAAAATCTGTCGCTGGTGCTCATGCGGGAGAAGCTGTGAAGACAAAAGTGTACATTGTATCGCTAATTCAGAACCACAAACTGAAATTGTACTCTGAGTCGATAAGCGCTTCAGTTGTGCAATAGCTCTCTTTAGCTAATCCATTCAAGTCTTAAAGCTTTAGAGCTCTGCCTTTATTTTGCTGCTGTGAACTGGGCAGCCCCTCCGCATGAGGCGTCCAGACAACTAAGGCTTGACATGGATCCCTAAACTAAAGTGTGAGCCTTCACCAGCCTGTTTGACTCCACAGTCTGACAATACTGGATGAAAACACCCAATTAAGGCCCAGTCCCAAGACAGAATCAGAACCAAATTAGAATGCACTTTGATACCAAGAACATGAGTTACTGCTGGTAATATCTAGTTCAGAGTTTGCATGCATCTCTGCTTTTATAAACGCAAATTGTCATCTGAAAGTCAAAAGCTGCGATATTTGCACAATGCTAGTTGTAGTCGCTGCGTTTATAGGCACGTTGAGATGTTTTCACCAAACATCTTTCTTTGTTTGAAGTCCTATTCACTGTGAGGCTGAAGTTTAAGGCTGAAACATTGAACAAAGGAAAGAACTGAGAAATGAGGGATAATTAACAATAAAAAAGTCCAATATGTTCAAAAGCTCTGTTCATAACAGCTATATCTGAACAATGTTCATGTCGACAACACTGCCTATAGGGGGGTTTTGTGTTTGTTTTGTATTTCTTTATATACTTACTATTATAGCTAGGGCTGCCAGAAACAACTTTGCCAAAATGTTTAATATTCCTCTAGGATTTGAGATTATTCTTAAAATTCTTTCAAAATGATTGCATCTTATAATATAGTATGCAAACAAATATTTGCAGTTTAATATGTATTAAGCAAAACCTCCAGCATAACAAAAATAAACTAGTCAATATTTATGGTTTCACAAAAAACCTTGAATATTATATATACCAAATATGAGATTCAATATAAAAAATAAACAAAAATATGCCTTTGTTCAATCATACTTTTCTCCCAAGGAATGAGAATAAAGGTCTTTATTTTAAATATATTGGAAAAGTGAAATTGTCATGAAGTAGTGTGGTAGGTGGTGAGGAGAGCCGCTGAGACCCAGGTTAAGATGATGATGATGGATGATTTATTAAAGAAAACTCAACAGTCCAAAAAGACAGGCAGCACGGCAGAGCGGAAAACTCAGAGGCTCAGCACCGGTAGCAACTGACTAAACACAAGGACTGGCACAAAGAGCTAAAGCAAACCAGGACTTTACAGTTCTACTGGAGAGCTGACATGACACTACAATGACATACGTTTGACGTACTTACAACAAGGACCCGACAAGGAACGCAGACAACAGGTGAGACTAAATACACTGGGAGGGTAATCACAGGAACAAGACACACCTGAGAAACAATCAACGGGGAAGACGCAGAGACGGGACTGACAGGGAACAGGACTACACAGAAAACTCAAAAATAAACACACAAAACCACGGATCATGACAGAAATGGTTTGCAATCTGACTTTTTTTGTGTGTATCAGTTTAAAAATATTAGTTGGGGATCATTTTTTTTACCCTTTGGTTTCTTTTAATTTCCATAAGGGTTGCAAAACTGTTCAAAACAGATGTATGAAAAAAAAACAGAGCGACAGTCTTATTTAGGGATATTGTTCCTCAGAACAATTTCATACAGCTTATTTTTCAAGCCTGCTGAGAATGAGCATATTGTATTCAAAGGATTTGGTTTGGATATCAGTTCAGATTCATTGGTGGCACTATGCACAGTGTGTAGGGACAGTGAAAGCTGTTTTAAATGAAAACCTAAAAACAATATAGGGATCAGCCAAATGGTTTGACGTCACTGAAAATGCTTTTCATTTTTTTTTTATACCTGGCATTACTTGGACAGGAAATGGAAAGGGAAAGATCCAGAGCACTGATAATCTGTGAAACGAGATGCTACTGGAGATTTATGTCAGGATCAAGACCAACTGTGACGCAGTTTGTTATAGCTTGGTTTTATGCTTTCATTCTAAAAAAAAAATATCCACTTAGCAATCTTACATGCAAAGAAAATTCCATACCTCAAGAGCAGCAAACCTTTTTTGCTCCTTTACATTTACCGCATGTCTGAATGTTAAACTTTTGATGACTGAATCTTAACCTTTTAATGACGCATGACAATGATTGTCTCTAAGCCAATCATAGAAAAGAAAGAAGCGATAAATTAAGTATACAACATTATCCCAAGATGTCTGCAACTTTAGAAATTTTGAAATGCAAAAAAGCTTTAAAGTACAACTAAATAGCACATTTCATCAGTATTAAACCTAACTCACTCACTAGAGATCTCTCCAAGAATCAGTCAAAATAATACAAAAAGAACGGAGCATTATTCTTGAACACAAAAATATGGGAGAAATCGTAAAAAATTTGTTGTGCATCTGGATAGAAATATCCAGATAGAAATACTGTATAGAAATACAGTAGGAGTTTCACTAGGTCCTCCTGAAACTGGCAACACTTTTTAAAGTATGAACTGCACAAAGGACAGAAGTTTTGTAAATAGGACAAAGCTGAAGATTTGCCAGTGAGACATTTGAGCTCTGGATAGAACCGGAGATGTAGAAAGTCAGGTTTCTCAATTTCATAATCTTAAGGCCATTACATTTTTTATTGAGGATAGACCCACCTTCTGGTGTTTTAAGATTATGCTTGTAAAAAGAATTAGATGGGACACACAACCGCAGTGCAATCGTGTGTGTTTGATTTTTTCCCATTAGTTACTTACTCAGTGAGGACATAATCTCATCACTATTTTCTGAAAATGTCAAACTTCTTTTTTTTTGTGATATGATGTGACGATAGCGGAGGAGGCTGAAAGTTTTGAATAACTTGCCAAATTGCCAATCTGATTGTCGATTGGTCACTATGGTACATTAGGCCAGGGCAGGGGGCTGGGCAGGAGTGCACATCATCCATTATTTCATCTCATAGTCTGTCCCGTGTCTGACCGTCTTGTTTTGTTTGACTTAGATGGGTGCATGAATAGGAAAAAAAAAGAAAATGAAGCATGAAAACAGTTATTGGTAATCTGTCTCAGTCACATTCTTTGTTTGGCTTCATCTCCCAACTAATAGATATTTGAAAGCCGTATTAAAAACAAAAGTTTTTCTTTTATTATTATATTATTAGAGGGGTGTGGTGAAATCTGCTGGCACAAGATCATTCAATCTCAAAACATAACAATTTTTTACCAAAGTTAAGTTGGTTTTGCAAACTGCCATCCATCTGCTTTCATCCCCAGATAGTAAAATATGCTTCATCCTGTTAAATGTAGGTCTAAAACTTGATTTTAAAGCAATTATTAATCTGCCTCTTTGTGTTGATTGTCCACTAAGAAACAAACTCCTTGGGCTGAACAGCAACACTTATAAAGCCATTAATGGTTATATTTTTTGCTTGTTTCACAGTATTTTCAGCACTTGAATAGAGGCTGACTAAGTGAGAAAAGTTAGTCTGTATTGGCTAGAGGTTTTCACAACTGGCTAACTAAAGTTGCTTTGGTACTTGGTACTAAATAGAGCCATATTAAAGGTTCCAGTTGAAGATTTCAGTCAAAATCTGAAATTAGAAGAATGATCAAATTGGATGATTGCTAGAAAGAAAGAAATTGTATGCCATTGTTCACAACTTCTTGTTTTTGCTAATTGGCCCTGTTGAAATTCTACCAGAAAAATCTACTTCACTGGCAGAAAGCCCAGACTAAGTAGTGAAGAGAGAATCAAGCATAGGAAAGCAATGGCCAGGCTACAAATAAATGCCAGTCAAACCTATGAAAACTTCTTTAAAAGGTTTTTTTAATTATTATTTTACTATCTACCTTAGAATTGCCAAACTCTAGATCCCATGAGACCAACATTGTGCATCATCTTGTAAGCTAGATGCATCATCACACTCCTACCAAGAAATGAATATTAAGTTAACTTATTTAAATATTTAAATGTGTCTCTGCATTTATGTGTTGCATTGGAATCAGTGTTGTGACCAGATGAGTCTGACTGTGGACGCCTCTCGCCTCACAGTCAACCAATTAGGCAAAGCGAATTAAAGCCCGATGCATAAAGCAACACATTTAAGTCCAACTCAAATTGGAGATATTTTGTGACAGTAACTGAGTTTTATTATTGAAAACTCAGAATATTGACTTAAATAAAAAAGTAAAAATTAAAAAAAAGCTGGAATAGACATATTTCAGCATCTCAAACTCACATGGACAATGCATGTTCTTATGCTGGTAGGATAGACTGCATTACATGTATTTAGAAGTAAAATTGAAAACGAGGCCTACTGTAACAAATCTCTTCTTTCATTCTGCATTTTCATTTCATTCCCCCCAACCCCTCCCATCTTGGCATTTTTCACTTTTATTTATCACCCCCCTCCTAAATAACACCCCTGCTCTTTCTATTCCAATAAATCCTCCATACACAATTCTTCCTTTTATTCTTCACCCACTCTTTGGCACCGCCCTCCCTTTCATCCATCTTTAGGACAAAGAGGTGAACCTGGAACAGGTCCACCAGCGTTTGAACAGCCTCCTGGACGAGGATCTCGCCCACAAGCAGCTGCCAGGTCAGTCGATCGAGATCTCCGCCCTCGACATCGGCAGCATCCAGCCCAGTCAGTCTCTGGAGGCCTTGTCTGTTCGAGACTACCCATCGCACCGCGGGCCCCCGCCTCTGTCCGTGACCACCTTCCTCCGGGAGAGCCACGGGGCAGGAAGGACACTGGGAGCAGCCGCTGGCAGGACCTTGCCCCTGCCGCTCAGCAGTGCCACGATGCCCTCTATCCGGTGCAAACACAGAGCACCCAATGGGGGTCTCTTCCGGCAGAGCCCAGTCAAGACACCCATGCCATTGTCCTACCAACCAGTGCCAGGAGGACCCATCCCCGAAGCCAGAGAGCCCAGCCACGGGACGTCTATTTGAGCATGATGAACGTTCACAAACACTCGAGCTCAAACAGAAGAGTCCAGGGCTAACTGGAGTGCCTACAGTACGAGGAGATATATATAAACACTGCAAAGGATTTTTATTACAACTTGAGACGAACACACGACAGGACTCTAAAGACTTTACTGTAGATATTTGTAAGTACACATAAAAAGCAACATAAAAAGTGTATTTTGAATATTCTTCACAGTTGAGTTAAAAAAAAAAAAACCTAAAAGATTAGGGGAAAAAAACAAAAAAAAACGACTGTTCGAATGGCTTTGTAAATTTTGTTCTCAATGAATAAAGGTGGCAATTCTTTGTGGTTGTTTTCTAAGTGCCAAGTTTAAAGATGTTTTCTTTCAGATCAACATTAACTGATTGTACTGTGAGAATACATAGGGGGGAAAAAATGAAATTTCACACTACAAAATACATGGGAAGAGTTGATTTTGTTTAATAAAAAAAAATAAAAACTAACACCAAATGACTAAGCTGTGTTTTTGAATAAATATCTCAAAACAGCAGTACATTGTTACAGTATCTGGGACCTGAGATTAAGAGAATAATTTTGTAATTGACCTTGCATTGTCTGAATCTGGAGGAAAAACCAAAATGTTTTCTGCATACTGCAAGATTTCTTTCTGCAAGCAGCTCGATCATTTTGTTTAAGGTTGCCTTTAAATATAGAGCAGCGTATTGGAATAGTGATTCAATTATGTTGCCTCAGTCTCTGGGTGTAATTTCTTCATCTATTCTGTGTGCAGAGTAGGTTTTGTCCATCATTTGAAAATTGGCTGCTCTGTTTCCAGTACACTGTTTCTACTGCTTAAAGTCCCTATAAGGTGTCAGATTTCTTAGAGGATGGATTTCAGGTGATTCCAACACACACCTGTCGCTGCACAGGTGTGTGGTGTACTGGTGGTAATAAGGACAAGCACACCAAGAAACATTTACATGTTTGCATATCATGGCTGACTAATCAATAACCAACAACATTAAAATAAAACTAAAATTTTACCTTTATAATTTCTTAACAGCACTAAAGTAAAAGGGGGCATCGCTTTTTTTTCTATAATCATATGACTACATTTGACAATCTATATGTTTAAACAGATTTGAACTTATCAAATATAACCTGGATAGTTAAATACCGATTAAAGATTCAATAAAACAGTATGAGATTTATTAACCATATGTGTGGAGTTGAGGTACCATTTTGCTAAAGCACTTGAAATGAAAACCAAAATGAAATTAGTCAAGTATGATTGCACAAAACATTTAAACCTGGTTTAATTTATTCTACATGGATTTAAATCTGGGAAACTTATTCTGGTAATTCTGGAGTCATCATTTGACCCATAATAATTTGATTTCTTATAAGTATATATAATCTTAACTGTTTCATCTCGACTTTGAATAAAATCTGTGATGTCCTCTTAAGTAGTTGGTCTAAAATTTGTGTAAATGTAATGACCAATGACAAACAAAAAAATCTGGTCCAGCAAAAAGACACAGATATGACATATCTACAGGGAAAGTGCAATATTCATAATCATATACTTAAGCCGTCGGCTATATTTACCTTTTGGAGCCAATTATCGGTGTAACAATAGAAAACAATATTAATAGTTACATTGCCAATGTTTAATGCAATCAATATCAACTGGTAATCTCACTTGATGCCTCGATAATCCCTTCACATGCAGTCCAATTTGGCAAAACATTCAGCAGGAAAAAAACGCAACAAAAAAAAAACAAATCTGTCAAGATTGAGGACAACTGTTCACACTCCCAGCACTCAAAGCAGCCACACATGGGGCCAATATGAACAAAACGCAGCCTTGTGCCAGATTCAGCAGGAAGGACCCACATGGACATGGCTAAAGCAAACAATAGCTGAAGACATGGCAGGTCTGTGTCACCATGTTTCCGTACGTGGGTGCTGGGATAAAAATGGAGCAAAGATGCGTCAAAAAAGGCTAGAAAGTAAACGTTACAATCCAATCGAGACATTTTCCACCCGATCTGCACCAAAGATCTGAAAAGAAAAACATCTATCCCACCGTTTGCTCATCTGAAAACGGGTCACAGAGGTAACCCGATATGGCAATTTTCGCTCAGAATTGTTTACTTAAATGACTTGAATTCAAGTGAGGAAAATCTTCCAAGTATACCACGTCACTTATTTTTAGAATTCCCATTATCAGTCTTCCGAAGCGCAGCAAAGGATTGCCGAGGTCACCCACAGCTGAGAGAGTTCAGTGTTCCCTCCAGCCACCATGTACGTGACAAAGGTAGAGAGATGCTCTTTGATAAAACCGTCCTCGTAACTCTCCCGCTGACTTCTCTGACCTGCTTACTTGCACCCACGTTGAGCTTAGTGCCTGATGCCTGTTTTTAAGCCGCAAGATCTTCACTCTAATCTTGTCGACTGTCACTACAGGTACGGAATCAAAACACCTCTGCAGAGTCTGTCACTTCACACTAAAGTCACAGTTTTAACTCTTACCTTGGAAACCAGGTTCTAAACTTCAAGCTGAAAATGTTAAGCAAAGCAACTAAAGACAACAATTTCAACTGTGTTTCTGGTTAATGTAATGACATTCTGTTTGAAGAGTAAAATTGTGCAAATGTTCGTTGTCTCCAAGCTAACTATTTTAATTCTACCTTTAGGATCTATTCTAGAGCATTTCACACCAGAAGACCTCTGCAACTCTTAAGGTGTGAACAAGCCCTCAAGCATGAAAGCTGTACAGTCAGAACTGAAGACGCCTTTCAAATGAGGAAAATGTCTTTAAGAACAAAGACGAGATCTGACAGCTCTTTTTTGAGGTACTTTAGTCTTCTAGCAACTCTGAAAGGTTTTTTTCTTTTGGAAATACATTAAAAGTAACCTGATTTGACCCATCTTTCTACAGTTTCCCCTACAGTGTTAGTGGTACGTTATAATGTTTAGAGTGCTAAAAGGATATTGTTTCTTTACAAAACTGAGAATAAAATACCTATAACATTTTTGATAAGTCAGCTTTGGATAAAGTTAAAGCTCGCAATTAATATTTATAATGAACTAAGATGTATTATGAAGAGTTCCTGAGAAAAAAAATAAAACAGTTGACCAGATATGCGCCAAAAGATAAGTGGAAACACAGTTAAGGTTTAGATAGGTACATGATTAAAAAAAAGTTAGAAAGACCTGATAGACAACTTATGTCAGAAAGAGCACATAATTATGAAAAGAATTCAAATATTTCCAGACTTCTTGTTCACTAAAATGTTTGATAGCTGCGACCCTAATTGACATCCTAGATGGTAATAATTTCCTTGTTAACCAACAATTTTAGAAAAAAAATAAAAGTTTTCAAAAATGTTAGTTCTACAAAAGCAAGGATGAATGACTTCCAGCTCTCATTTGTCATGTCCAGGTTTGCAAACCTCGATGGCATGACTTTGCTGAACTGTGCCACAGAAATAAAAACTGCAACAAGTGGTTAAAAACTTCCAATAGGTTCTTGAGAGTGCATGCACTTTCACATCTTTCAACATCGTGGAGTTTGCTTCCCTGTGCAAAGACACTCGGAACCATTTTTTACATGGCAGTAGAGTTTTCCAGCAGAGCCGTAAAGTCTAGATGGCTGGTCTGAAAGAAAACACCGACCTTGTTTCTGCGGCGAAGGCGAGTGTTGTCAGGCAGGCGATTCCCGTTTTTGCCCACCATAAAAAGTTTGCTGTCATCTCTTTATGTCAAGACTCATCAACTTCATGGCCCCTTTCACCTCTACATCAGATGCACAATGCACAAAGATCCTGCCTCACTTCAAAGAAAATAAATCCCCCAGAGTTACTCTGATAACTTTCATCTCATTTTACTGAAGAGATCAGCTCAGAGACAAATCCTTTTCACACATTGCATAGGGCAGAGCTAAAGTGAGCACGGTGCACTCAGCACATTGAAGGAAAAAAATGCCATAATAGACACAAATTACATTGAGAGAGAGAAAAAAAACACACACCAAGATCTACATCACTTTGTCATGTAGCGCATTAGAAGAGGAACAGAGACTTTGCAATTACAAAATTTTTGCCATACATGATGCGCATGAATAGTCTGTATAATTAGCTCGTGTGGGCAGTGTGAGGCAATCTGCTGTAAAATAACTTCCATTCTCCCTGCGGGGAGATCGCTGACCGTCTGTCCAAACGGCTGCTGTAGCCTTATTATCCATTCATTGAGCCATTGTACCTTAGAGTGTGTGAAGAGCTTTCACCATAGTTCTCAGGTTATGGTCCGTTTTTTTTTTTGGAACCATTGAAAATGGTATTTCAATTAGCGTAGCCATGTTTATAATGTCTATAAACTGACATAAGAAAAGCTATTCTGGTCTTCATGCCAGTTAAGCTGCGCATTAATTTGCATACTTTGTCTTAACAACGATCATCATGCATCCATTTCAACCCAACTTTTCCAAATTTGAATTCCCACAATCAGAGTAACGGGGCTCTCTTTACTTCTACAGCCCTTATGTTACCGTAAGAGCCATCTGTGTGTGATGTAATATTTTTTGAAGTACAGGAGAACCTTTACTGCGACCCAAGTTTGCTCGGAAGGCAGTTAGTGCAAAGAAAATCGTGACAATTTTTGCAAAGAATGGGCAAACATGTTTTGACAAGTGACAAAAAAAATAAATTACAATAAGTGGATTCTGTATTATACTAAACTACCAAAATGCAAAAATAAACATATCAGAGGACTAAATATCAACAAAACAGTAGTAACAGTTGATGTTGCTTATACCTTTACATATCAGTTTGTATAGGCTATGCAAGCCACTTTGTTATATTGTATAAACCAAGTGGTAACTTGAAATAAGATCCGACACGCAGTAGCTGCTCACTGTGGATAGAAAATGATGTATGTTTGTAAGCAGAGCCGGTCCAAGGCGAAGCAAGCCAAGTTGCTGCTTTGCTTTGGGGAAAGCGCCAGCAGAAAAAAGCAGAGAATCTGTAACTTAATACATTATGTCACCTCTAACCTTTCTCTTGAACTGCTGAGAAGTTTTGTAGTTAAAATAAGAAATGTCCTTAATTTTTATAGATCACAACTTTAAGGTCCCTCAGTCATTCTTTTAGCAAATACCCAACTTCAGCCCCCAATTTATCAGTGTGTTAAAAACTGACAAATTACAATTGTACAGGTAAATCTAAACAATCACAGAATATTATAAAAAATGTTGACTATTTTAGATATATTCAATAAGTTCACAATTCAAGTAAAACTTGAATTGTATAGATTCATTACATGGGGAGAAATATTTCAAGTCTGTCCTTTATTTCTTGTAATTTTGATGATTATAACATCAAAATGTATGTTGATTGATTGGAGATGCTGCAGCATGAATAACTGCATCACAGAGGTAACCACCTTGTGGCACTGCTGGGGTTTAATGGAAGCAGAGGTTATATTGATGGGGACATTCAAGCTCATTGGTTTCACTTTTCGAAAAGCGTGACAAAAAATATGGAATTTTTTTTTATCATTTTCCAATTTTTGGAGCTTCAGCTGTAATATAAATGAACTATTCTCTTAAGTGTGTCCTTACTGAAAGTCGATGTATTAGAGTATCTGAATGGAAACAGCAGAAATAAAAATCTGGCCACTAAAAAAATACAATTTATGTGAGCAAAGAAAACAAGGAAGGTGTGTAAATCAATTTGCTGATTGTTTAGTTGAGTGAAACGTTATTATGGACAAAATATGACAAATGAATGAGAACAATTTCCTGTTGGCGCTCTGAACTTGGCTCACAATATTTCTGTTGAACTATGAACACGAGTTCATTCACTTCAACATTAGCAAAACTGAGTTAAGAACTGACTCTACCCTCAGTTGAGGAAATCGTAAATGATCAGGGTATCTTGCTTTAAACCAAAGACCTAAATCCAAATATCGCGACTGAAAAGACGACGCAAAAAATGGAGGCAAGTCGTCAAGACGCAGCGATCACAACGAATTACCTGTTTTTGCAAGCTTCCACATACTGTTGAGGTATTTTCATCTGGAGCAAAATAGAGTCAATTGACTGACAGACTGCAAGAGCCTCAATGGAGCCAGAGGGTGGCAAACCGACAAACTGCACAGTTGCATTCATGAGTAGAATAAATTAGTCAACAGTTTCCTGAAGAGGAGAGAAACAAAACAATGTGAAAAAGCAGCAAACCGAGCGTCATATGACACCAAGGTAAGAGGAAATAACTTTTATAATGCACACTGTCGGGAGTGAGAGATACACAAACTTCTTTCAGCAGAAGCAACGAAAACTGAGGTTCATCTTTTTGTATTATAACAAACACTGCAGCACAGAAAATAATGAATTTTTCATGAAGCAAAAGGGCCTCTGCAATAAGAGCACAGGTGTTACACAAAGTTATTTCATATTGGTAAAGCTGCTTAAGTGCTTTACTGTTAAATTATGTATTATTCATGCCTTATTAAACAATTTGTTGGACTCCTCACAGTAAATACTTCTGCATTCGACGACCTGTAGTTAAACTTTGAAAACAATTAGGTTTTTTTTAAGCATTAGGTTCAAGACCCTGCAGCTTCTTGGGTGTAAATCTTTATTCTGCTAAAACTGAAGTTTGTTCACATTTTTAAAAGGGGATGCATTGGAAAACTAAAACAAAGATACATTTGTGACGCATTAGGACATTATACATGTGGACGTAAAGTTATACCCAGATAAAAATGAAGGGCTGCAAGCAAGTTGCTCTATAATTAGTGGGGAAACATTTTGTGGTCAAATTCCTATTTCTAGTTTTTGTAAAGTATTGAAGAACTAATTATAGCCAATTATGTCTCATTAGGAGCTGTAGACATCAGAAGATATGAGAACAGTGCACATTTATTGTTTTTTCTAGATTTTCTGATGTGGCTGGTCATTAATTGTTAATATTAGAAGCAAAAATGGCATAGCATGCATGTGTATTCATAACAGAACATTTGGAGATGGAGACAAATAAATTGTCATGGCAAAGAAAAGAGAAAAATGAGGGACTGTTTCATCAGTAAAACTGCTTTAAAAACATCTAGCTTTCAGTTAAATATGCTTTGGTGAGGAAGGATTATGTAACTTAGATTTTTTGGGGGGTTGAATAAGATGGATGAAGACTCAAGTCCAATATTTATTTCTCTGAGTTGGATTTAAAATGGTTTTGATTCAATCAATCAAGTTTCTTGTTTCTGAAAATAAATCAGCAAGGAATCTCAAAAAAAATAAAAAAAGGTTAAATTTACAGCTTTAAAATGGAAACGTTAAATTATTTAAACTCTTTATATAAAAGCACAGTAATCTGAATGCTTCCATTGATATTTCCTTATTTATCTATATGATGAATGCTGAATCTATGACATTAGGCCTCATTGCCGTCACATTAATATTTAGATTATCTCACAGATTTAAGTCGGGACACTTGGGAACTCAAAAACTTTAACATTATTTCCAGTAAGTCAGGTGAAACATGCTGATAAAATGAAAACATTGTTAAATCTGTCGAGGGTATGAATAGTTTGGGATTTAATTGTATGTATATATTGTTCGGAAAACTCAATTTGTGGAATTTCAGGAAAATATTGGAACAAAGATGCGTTTTTGTCCGATTAAATCTGATGTGTCGTTTACTTGAAGGAACAATAACTGGCTTCAAAAAGGTCAAATATGTGTTGTTAGCTGACACTTCAGCAACATTCTCTTTTTCTTGTGACATACATTGAGCCCATCTGCAAAGTAACTGTAATGTCAGTGGGTTCAGGTCCTCTACCCTCACCAAGTCATACACCACCATCCACGGCAATTAATTGTATTTCCATGGACAACATAAAGACTGTGAGCCAAAACAATAACTTGGAATAACCTGAGATCCATTAGCAATGACCTGTTAATGTCTCAATAGATAAACTATGTTCCCTCTTTACATGGCACATACAACTACATTTGAAGCCTTCTCTTTGCCTGACTTGCGTGTACAAACCACTTTTCTGTTTGGCCAAATTCCCGTTCTTAAAATCATTTCTGAAGCATTTGAGCTGCAGACAGTTTTCTCTGCACACCATGAGGAGGGCTGCCAGCCGGCCCGTCTTAATCCATGGCCAAGTCAAACGAGTGGCGCGTCTTTTTTTTTTTTCCCCTGCCTTCTAGATGCTGAAAAACAAATTAATATTAATTATGAGGCCAAACATGCGAAGTTCCCGTGCTCCTACCTGTGCAGCGGAGTATTAGCTGTGTGATAAACAACTTCTCGCTATTTGATAAATAATCCAAGAGAAACACAGCATCCCGACAGAGCTATGAAAGTTTTATGCACTATTCTGCGGAGGCTCGTTCTCCTGCTGAATAACAGAAATAACTGGTAGAATCCCAGTATTTCTCAGTTTCTTCCAAACACCTCCCACCCCTCCTGCCACCACCACCACCATTTTTGCCTCTTCAAATATGTCCAGCCGTATCTTTTACTCAGGATGCTTTGGAGTTCAGGGTTTGTACGCATCGTCTTCATCCCCTGCACACCAGCATGTTGCCGTGCAACCACACTCTAAACTCCAAGTCTTACTGCTTCTTCCCCTGCAAGCCAAGTTAATGAAGATGTCATTTCTATAAGAAGGGAAGCAGAGCTAATGGCTGTCCAAGAAATGAACAAAATCTATTCGTGGTAAAAGAGATTTAAGCCAGTGTTGCTTCAGATCTTCATGCTGAATAACTTCTTCCATGAACACACTGCAACATTATTGGTTTTTTCCACTGGTCGTCATTAGCAAGTATCATTATGTGACCAAAGCATTCCCATTATTGAACTGCACATAAGACTGGTCCAATATCATTTTTGTAACATAATTAAGTCGCTGTCAAGTTATTGTAAATTATACGTTATTGCCTCTGCCTGCAATGGGTTGGGATGTTTTCCTATTCTTGCTGATGACTGTGGTCGTTACAACTCAGTAAAATGCAAAAATATTAACAGCTAAAACTTTATATGACTATAAATAATAAAATTGTGTTTACAAAAAATACTAAATCTTTCATATCAATTTTTATCCAGTCTCATCTATCCAATTCTGTGACAGCATGGGGAAAAGTGGCCTTTTTAAAAACAAAACACATCGGTTCACCATCCAGTTCTTAAAATGATGGATCAGAACCCATGGTTTTGCTGGAATCATCAAGTGAATTTTGCACTGCAAGACTGGTTCTGGCCTGGGCTCAAACCCGGGACAGGGGTTTTCGCAGTAGCACTTTGAGCAAATTAACCTCATCAGATTTGTGCAAAAGCAAACCCACAAAAATGTTTGCAGCCGCAATAGAGAATCCTGAACACATTGCAGCCAGCACAAGAAGGGGATACATTTTGTGATCCTCTCCCAGTGCTCCAATCAACTCTGCTTCTGATTGTTTGTTTTTTTTTAGTTGGGTCTTGTTGGTTCACAGCAGAAATTAACAGATCTTTGCTTTACAGCGAATGTATTTTGCAACAAAGCAACAAGTGTTCAGTAAGCAGATGGAGAAGCATAAAGTTGAGGGGTTCATGTAAACCAGTAATTTAGTTGGCTGCTCCCCAAAGCACCATCAGATGCTTTATCTGGTATCTAAAGCTTGTCAAACCTATGAAACCAGCTAAACCAATTCACAGTGGAATCCTAACTTCAAACTATAAGTGCAGCTATGAAACACAATGTCTATAATAGTTCTCTGGGTTATTTTTTAAAAGATGTACGAACGTAACCCAACTTCTGCAGAGTTATCCTAACGCGCTTCTGCACAGAGCAGTTCACCTTGGGGTACGCATGGCACCATGGGAGTTGTGGTTTCGATTCTGGCTTTCTTCCCTGCTACAAGTCAATGTGCCCCAGGGCAAAGCACTTAACCCCAAGCTGCCTTCCGATGTGTGTAGTGGTGTAAAAATCTATGCGTTTGAGTGCAACTGGGTGAATCTGACTCTACTTTAAATAGCTTTTAGTGGTTAGTATGACTAGAAATGTATTAGATTCAATCTATGTTATCATTTATTCTTGCATTTACAACACAGAAAATGAAAAGGATGCTTTGTTTCAAGTGTTTTCTCCAAGTGTGTTTTTATCATTTTTGAAATGGATGATGCTTCAATTTTTCACGATGCAAGTTGTTCGACAGCATTATTAACAGAGCAAAAATGTTAAAATAGTACAATTAGAATTTAGAAATATGCAACATGAGTCCCAATCAGCCCTTCTATTGTTGTTCAAAGCAGACAAGCAATTTTCAAACACTCTTTTCCATACAAAAACCGCTTTTAAAGTTTCACTCCTCAAAAGCAGAAGCACATTGCAAATATTGGATAATGGGCTCTGAATAAACACATCACGATTTCATGCTCTTGTAAACAGAAAATGGTTGTTTCTTGACAAAAGATCCAATAGGTAAAAGTTAAACATATATGTGACACTGTAATGACAATTGCTGTCAAGGTTACCTAACTTAAGACTTGGTGAAGCTCAAGACCTTAAAGGAGGCAAAACCAAACCTAAAACCAAACTACTGCAAGGTGTCGATACAAACAAGATTGAATGTCTGAAACATCAGGGATATTCTATGAAAGCAGTATGAAATAGAAATATGCTTTGTGTACAATAAACAGTTCCCGTTATCACCACAGAAAGTGTGACGTATATGATCACAACACACAATATCTAAAGATATTAGTAGCGTAATTGTTAATGGGGTAGCACAGGCCTTCTGACAAATTAGAACTGATTTAAAAGAAACAAACAAAAAATGGTGGAACTGTGATAGATCGCATTGGTCTGACAGAGCAGATTGGACCACAACACAGCTGCTGCAGCCAACAGCATAAATGTATTTATCAAGGTTGTTATGATCATTGATAATATTAAGTTTGACAACTTGATTATTAAATGAGAACAGAAATTATAGTCGGCAAATTGAAAAAAAGCAAGACACTGTAGCAATATTGTCTTGAAAAATGTGACGTTAAATTGAACTGCTTTCTACATAGTTAGATGTGAAATGAGCCCGTTTTGAAAAGTGCCGTGATCTTTGTTGTAGATTAGTGCCCTATAAACAAAATGAATGTAACCTGTGCTTCTGAAAGTACAGATAGAAATAAGGTGAAGTAGTTTTGGGCAGAACAGTATGAGGGGAAAGAGTAATGTAAAAGTTTGCATCAATTTGACAATTTTCCTCGATTTATTTAGCTCAAACAGCTTCTAAGAAGGCAATAAAAAAAAATGCTGCTGCTTGTGTTTGACTTGGTTAGATTGAATTCCCTCCCACATCTTCAAAGGCCCGAGTTCAAACCCGGGTCCAGATGAGAATATGATTGCTGTTGATAGGTGCCAGTAAAGAACATGACATGTAATCTTGTGAGTACCGATAAGCTCTGTGGGATAAGACTGCAAGATGTAAAGGATGTTTCTTTCTTACCAGCTTAAACCAACAGAAATGTGATGGAAATGTTTGAAAGTTTGTTGGATGGAACAACGCTTGTTGTCTGAACTCGGACATTTCATCAGCGGTGAGGTTGGAGAGATGTCGAGATCTGAACAGATATTTACAAAGCATACGCACAGGTTTGGTGAAGATTCAGGCATTTAAGGTAGCAACAAATGAAAAGCAGTTACATTTGCATTGTGAAATTATTCTTGTATTCATGTTTATTTTTCCTTCAGCAGCTAATCAGACTCCACCAATGAGGACCACCGTTTTCACAATGAGAAAAATGCATTCAGAAGTGTTCCACTAATGTAAAAAGAAATGAGTGCGGCTAGTATTCACTGAAGTGAAAGGTTCCTTTCCCACCAATAAAACCACTAACTTGCCCAGTTTCTTTTTAAACTAATCTCTTCCTTTTTGGGTTCATGCCATCTTCAAGAGCCATGTTGCAGAAAACACGAAGCTCTGCTGTGCCTGCAATAAAAACAGCTAAGAGCAGTTTGACAGACAAAAACATTTACTACTTAAAGTCAGCGAACATATATGTCGCTTAGTGCCTATATTCAATCTGATGAACTGTGTTTAGGAGACAGAAGTTCTAGAAATAATTGGTATGCTTGCGGCAGCCTGTTGGACCTTGCAGAGCTAACCCTTGTACAAAGATGGCAGATAAGTAATGGTGTTAGGCAGGCTATCATGTAGCTTGAATATCAATGTCAGATGTGGTGAATACGGTCACTCCACTCAATGGAGAGAATGGGAGTAGAAAAAGAAAACAGAACATTTTTAAAGTCAGTATTTGAAATTCAAGTTGATGATATTCAAGGTACATGCTGACGGTTTGGAAAATCGGTGTCCTCTACAAAGCTGTCATCTGAAGAGCTATCCGTTTGTGTCTGTGTTGCCAAGTGGTTTTATTTCCATACCAGCATGCGCGTTTTCTCAGCAGGGCAGAACTAAACAGCTGTAAGCTTCAGTGGCTGCTCTGCCAAGTGAATTAAAAGTGGTATTAAGGAGAATTAAGAGTGTTAAAATGGGGGATAATTGCTACCAAAAGGTTTTGCTCATTTGAATATATGCCGAATATTTCCCGGCGTTTACCGCTTTTAATGTTCCCTACCAGCAGGTTGGGAACAGATGATGCCAGGTCCCTTCACCACCGTCCCTTTTAACTTTGGGATGACGGAATAAAACAGAACAAATTATATAAAGCTTAAAAAAAAGTAGATTTTGCTTAATACACCCCCCTTAATATGCTGCGAGTATAATGCAGAACATTATTTTAAGTCAAAATAATGTTTTGACTTATTTATTTTCTACCCGCAATGCAAAAGGATTAAACAGGCAAAGGTACAAAATGGTAGAGATTAAATGAGGAACACCAAGCTTAAGCATTTGTCTTCAAAGACTACAAAAATTACGTTTATTAATTAAAAACAAAAAACATTGTGTCAAACAGCCAGGAAGAATTGGCAAAATTCTTCAGAAAATTTTCCACTTGGGAACACTTTAAAGACTTCATAGCCACCTGAACTCAGTCAGATTAAACTGAATAAAGTCACATTTTGGGTGAACTATTTTTACAATATTACAATAGTTCTCTGAAACCAAGTTTACTTCATGTTGCTGCATGGTGTAAGAAAATAGGCAGGCAGGAAAGTTTAACTCTCCCTCTGAAAAGACAAACATTTTGCACCTTTGCATTCCTCACGTGCGAACAGAAAATGGAAAGAAAACTTTTAGATCCGTCAGATCTGCATTGGAGCCTCTTGCAAGTTCAACAAATAATGTCAGAACTCATTTAACTGCACTTTCTGCAAAATAAAATAAAAAAAGACAATCTTGTCAACAGTAGAATATATTTTAGGGCAAAAAGGTTTTTCTTGAGACTTGTGACCAAAGCAGTGGACATTTGACATTGGGAATTGTTTTAGGCTTGTCAGATTTAACTACCCTTTCCTTACAGGGAATTGAATAAGAGGGTAAGATCTGGCAAGAGAAGTCTAGGTGCCTTCAATTCCAACTCATTTTATATTTTTTATATTTTTTTCTTTTACTTATAGGTGCATTCAAATCTTATTTTTTCCCTTGATAAGTCATTTTATTTCCACCTGTTCTTTTTTAAAAATTTCAGTCTCCTACTTTTACTATCTTATGCATTTCAGCCTTATTAAGGCTGAGCATAGCTCAAATCTATATCCCTCCAGCCACAGTTACAGCAGGATGGATACCTACAAAGGGGTTATCAGTGAGCTATAAAGCATGTAGTAACCTTATTTAAAATCAATGCTATAACTCCAGACTTCATCTTTTTTTTTTGCTTAAAATCTAACAAAATGTGTGTTAAGTTCGCTGATTCACGGGCACTGACATCGATTGTCTGGTTTTTCATAATTTCCAGAAAGCGACAGCTGAAGTTGGCTGAAAAAAAAATGTTTTGAAAAAATTCAAGAAGTGTGGATACTCTCATCAGTCTCTGTATATGCAAGTCTTATTAGTAATTACTTTCTTGCTCTGGTTTAAATTACAAATAAACAAACCAGAATGTTTATTTCCACCAGCTGGACCCTGGTGTTTTATACATTTCATCTTGGTCCAGGAAAGGTGAATTGCCAGAGCGTTGCGTTACACTCTGAGGTAACTAATTAAGTAATTGCATAGTTCATAAAAAAGCCTGCAGAGCAAAACGCACACACACACAAACACACAGGCCAGCTGCCAAATGTAGGCGCCTTGGCTTCTCATATTTTGAAACACTTTTTAATGCCACAGCAGCTTCTTAGGGTTATTGACCTTCAGTGCTAAGAAGAGTGATAGAGAATCAAGGGAAATCAGGTGCAGGTCAGGGTCAGCATATTCTCCCTCTCGTGCACAAATCCGGATTGTACGCCAAGAGTCTGTCATGGTGCCTAGGGCATAGCAGATGCCCCATCATATGGGCAAAGCCAAGGAGAGGACATGGTTTAGATCTTATTAGGAAATTATAAACATCAGTTAATTAGTATCCAAATCATGTAATGCCCTCAGGCTTTTCCTGCTGCACGGCTTTCATCCTCGTTCAAAACAAAGCTTTAGTGACAAGACATTTCCACTACCATGAGAAAAATTTCATCTTTTGTGGAAACAAGGTTCAATTTATCTGTTATTCGTCGGTCAGGTTGAATTCAATAAATTCAACAAAGCACAGAATCCCATATAGATTTTTCTTCAAGTAAATGACTCAAGTTCCAAATCCTTTTCAAAATTGGTGTAATAATAATGATAATAATAGACTAAAATTTTGAATTGCCAAATATGGGGGGTTCACAAAAGTGTAATAAGTTTTAAACAGTTGTGCTCTGGATTCTGAGGTATTGTAATTTGTGCTGTTTTTTCCCCTTTGAAGAGTACAAGTGTGACAGAGGAAGCATTCCAGCTCAATGGGGTTCAAAGTAATATTTCTGACCCAGAAGGTGACAGACTACTAACAAGGCATGATGGATATTTACCAAGGATGCCAATGCTAAAATAAATTATGATAAAAATAATCATTGCTTTCACAATTCAAACCAGCACAATTATGCCTGTAGCTTTTTGATGGTTTCCATTTATTTTACTTTGAATGTTACATATATGACATGCCTGTGTGTGAGTATAGATAGTTGCTGATAGTTTTTTTTTTTTAAATACTTATTGATTACTTTATGTAGAAAAACAAGGACAATGATGCTAAGCACACACCAAATCACTAACACGATGTCTTAGAACTACAAAGTTAATCTCAGTTCAATTAAAATTTGTACAAGAGATGAGATCTACAAACCTGACTGTTATACTATGTCAAGAGGAAAAGCCAAAATTGCAGTAAACAGTCACTTGTAGAGCATTTGCCCAATTTAACAATTCTGTTATGTAGACATTACCTCTTAATTTTAGATGAGGATTTTCTAGTTTCAATGGATTTCTTTTCCTAAAAAATGTCCTAGTACAAAGACACACTTAAACTTACAAGCTGAAAACTTAGAATTGTAATGAATATTTGATTTTTTTCCCCTACCACTGTTGTAACTCCTACAAGACAACAAGAGTTCATAATTAAATACAAATATTCTAACCCAAGGCAAGAAATAGAAATTGGATTCATTTTTAAATTAAGCAAAAGACTAAAACATTTTGTTTTTACTTTTAAGTATTTTTCTTAGTTTTGCCAATTCTGGTAATATTTACACCGATTTAAGAGAGAGGCACAAGAGAGTCACTAAAGTCATTTCCATAGAAACAACTTGACATGTCTCGTCAGCATCTCAAAGGTCATTAGCAATGCTGAGCAGCTAAAAACGAAAAAAGAGACACCTGGACAACATGTGGGCCTGTAAGATTTTATCTTTAAGTGCAGCATGAGTGTTACTTTAAGACTTATTTTTAACTGCATTTCTGCTGAAGACGCTCTCCCGCCCTTATTTGGAATTCGAGCCTAGGCTTTGTGAGTGAAGAAAACGATGCCATTCCCTCCCCACTGATTCCTAAATGACTGTGATCCATATAAGATGTTTATCTGCTGTGTCCAATCAAACCTGAACATTGATCCTTCCTCCCCATCAATGCAGCTGTGGCAGTGCAAATTGCCTTTATCCTTCACAAGTGTGCCATGAAAATCTAACCTGTCTCTTCCTGTCAAAGAACATCACAGAGAAACCAGCCTCGTCTGTGACCGAGACATGGATGTGTGGCAGTCTTCATTACGCAATGCAACCCACAGAAGTTTCTTAAAGATGATATTGTTTAAAGGAGATTGATTATCTATCACTGTGTCTCAAATGGTGGATACAAGGAGAAATTTACACACCATACAAACAAAGAAAGTGTTAAAGTATCACAACAATGGCCACTACTATTTGGATCATGTACCATCTAAGGCTGAGTTTATAAAAACTGTTGAAATAATACATCAGGATATATTTGGTAAGAAGTAAACAAAAAATTACTGCAATATACAGTATGACAAGATCTCGTCATAAGATCCAGCTGTGACCTACAGTCATATCCAATGAATTAAATTGAAAAATTACATTTTCTATTAACTTAATTCACTAATTAAAACATTTTCTCTAAATTAATTGCACATGTGGATGTTTTCAAGCCTCTGTTTCTTGCAAGTGAACCACTACTTTTAACATAAAACACAATGCAATGTATAAACAAGTGAAATCGACCAAATTATTTGTCTTCATACTGGTAAATTTGTAAGAAAAAGTGATTAAACTCATTTTTAGAGGGAGTATGAAGCATAAATTAGGCAGTTTGTGTCCATTTACCTTTGGGAAAATAACCGTCATTGATAACCTTAGTTTAGTGCCACCTGCTAAAAAAATTGCTGTGTTCAGTTGTGTTCTTCATTTTAGGTTGTACTTTGACAACAAGCAATCTACTTCACCTAATGAGCAAAGCTACTAGATGTCACATTTGCATACAAGATTATTCACTTTCAAAACTTTCAGCTAATACCAGTTTGGAAGTTGAATAGTTTGATAAATACTTTGTTTTTTCAGGACCATATGCTGCAGGCGTTGGTTCAGGAGCACTCGTGTTATAAATAACAAGCAGACAATTAATGCTTCAGATGTGCCACTTTGATGTATATTCACAAAAGACCTGAACGGCTGAAGAGAACCGAGTGGCTCCTCTCGAATCAACATGAATGTGAAATGACTGCATTTCAGTGAGATTACTTGTATAACAGATCTCAAAAGAGAAGAACAGAACGGGGTGATTTTATTTTATTTTTTTTACAAGACAGGACTCATATTTTTGCTCAGAAAAAAAAATTCATTGTAATAACTTAAGACCTTTTTCAATCTAAAATCCTCCTGGCATTACTGTAAGCGCCGTTAGTGTTTACATGCATCCTGTCTTAAGAAATATTTTGCAACAACACACCTGCAATGCAAAAACAAAAGGTTTTCATATCAAACAAAATGAACTGAGCAAGAATGAAATCTGCAAAAAGAGATTTGTGGTTGTATCTGTTCTAGATTCCTTACTGAAAGGGAACAATTATCCACATTTTTTTAAACAGTTGGTGACGCCATATGTAATTAATCTGTATGTGCTCAGTGGAATCCCATCTGTAAGGCAACACTCACATGTGTGAAGTTTAGTCTGACTGAATACTAGGTGTACAACAGTAAGGACAAATGGAGAGCCCCACAACAAATTTACAAGTGACCACTGATCTAGTACAGTATTGAATGCAACATAGATATTGTTATCTAGAATAACTCTTATGCTATTAATATAACTTTACTTTTAAGAAACCTTCATATAAGACAGATAGTATAACAGTTTCAGTGAGGGCAACTTAAGTGACTTGCAGTCATGCGAGCCAAGACAGTGGTATGGCGTTTATAGTTGATGCATTGGAGCCAAATGTTCATAAAATGAGGCTTCATGGAGGGTTTGTATAAATACCAGTGCAAGGGTGCGGCACTGAATTACAAAAACATAGAGGTGCGCAACCAGGCACAGCGACAGCCAACACTCAGGCAGGCTCCCTCTCAACCTGTTCAACACGCCAACTATAACCACACTTTTACAGCTCATGAAGAAAACTAGTCACTCAACAAAGCTAACTTAGACCTGTCAAAGATCAGAATCACAATCTAGCCAAAAATTACTGTAATGGTGCATCTCAGTCGGGCTGTGTTCAAATGGTTGAAGTGAGAACAGGAGTTCATTTTCAGCACAAGTTTTGTTAGTGATGCTTGGAATCTTGCATTGCTATGTTAATTAGAGGAAAGTAAGTGTTAACGCAAAGCAAATGAAGAATGTTATAATATAGCAGTACAGATCATTGGATACATGCTTCTTACGAATAAATTGTAGACTGTGTACACAGTGTGTGCATGTACGCCGCTTTATGAATTATTTAATCTGCTTTTTGTAAGAAGCAAATTGTGCAACATGCACATTTGAAGGAAAGCAACGTTCTGTCTTTTAAATGACTGTTTACAGCCCGCAAAACATCCAGTACAGAAAATAGTTGGGCCCTATAGTAAACACAGAAGCAACAGCAAGCATGTCAGAACATAATGGATAGAGTCTATAAAGAAAGCATGTTCCTTACCCAGTTCTTATTTACTTTGATTATCAAAAGGATATGCAAGCTAAAGGCAGTTTATGTGCAGAATTACGGAGTTAAATTAGTCTCAAAAGTGTTTACATAGAAAGAAAACAGTTGTTAATGCATGGGGATGTGACGAGGAGTAGTAGTGTGTTACTACTTGTGCAGTTTGAAATGTGTAAATTTGAGAAACTGCTTACATATATTTGAATGTTGAGGCATGTATTCCTGCATTGTGTCAGGCACATTTGTAAATTATGTTGTATAATCTCGCAAATCATCTTGTACGTTTGTGGATGTTATGCACATACAAATCTTGTATGGTTTCCGAATATTTGAAACGGATGAAGAGACCCGAGTGGCTAGTTTTGGATCAACATGAATGTAAAATAAATTATTTTGTCGTTAGCTAAATAAAGGTTAAGTCACTATTTAACCTTTAACATTTATTAACGAATTCACCCAAAATGTGGCATAAGTCATGTTTTACACTCCTAAAACTGATCATGCACTACCTTGCGACAAGCAGTCAGCCTGAATGGTTAAAAAGTGACAAGATTCAAAAAGGATCAAACCAGATAATATTTATTCATTTAAATTCACAATACAGTGCTTATTGTTGTCATCCAAATCATATTAGTCAAGAATTGTGTGGCTGATTAATTGGTTGTCACCAAATATATATTTAAAAAATTAATAAAATCTAACTTGAAATCCTTGGACAGTCCATTTTTTTTATATGAGACACATTAAATTAGCCATAACATTATTACATTTAACATGTCAAGTCAGTCCTGTCATTTGGCAAATAGAAAGACTGTGGAGAATCTGTGGAGGCACAGTTTTAGATTTTTGGAGGAGCGATAGTATGTGGTAAGTTAGGGTTACTGGTGTACAATGTTGGAGCTCGAGCTTTTCAGATTATCTGACTATATACATACGACAAGATATAGAATATATTTTTTAGAATTAATATCCAGTTTATTTTTGTTATATTGTAATAGACATTAGATTGTGACCCATAAATTAAAGATGATTTTAAGCGTTTTGACATCAAAAGGTCTTTGTGTGCTTGTCCTGCACTGAGGAGACCAGATTTTGACTGAATTTCGCACTGATGGAATTCCCTGGAATTGGCACTGGAGAAGCTCAGAGTCCAAGAGACCTGGCAGGAACGGCACAATTCTGTTGCTGTCAGCAGCAATCAGATACTCAAACACAGAGCGCTGCCTGTTTCCAGTTTGAACACTGAGGTGCAAGCCATCACCTTGACAGAGAATACAAATAAACCAAATCTTAAATGTACACAAAATACAAACAAAACCGCATTTAACACATTCTGCATGGCTGTGTTTAGCAGAAGACATTTAAGACGGCGTATCATAAAGAGAAAATACATGGCACTGCTTAGGATTTCACAGCCAAACTTTATTCCCCCTGAGCAGCCATAATGTGATAGATAAGCGACTGGCTCCAAGCACAGCAACAGGAAGCCATGCTGGCACATTATTAAATACATCACTATCCTGGCAAAACGGATTTTAAATAAACTTTACCTCTGGATAAACTGTCATAAATCTAAGTTAAGACGTATCCCATCTCTATCGAGACAGGTCATATTTCAGACACAAACATATGGTGAAATTCATTCATTTTAGTCTAATGGAGGATCAAACTAATAGACCAAGATTTTTTAATCATATTCAAAAAAGTCAAAAAAGGGTTAGTTACATTTTAATAAGACTGTCCCTAAGAAGAGAGCAGTCATCTAAAGCATAAAAACTAACCGTCTAAAAACCTTAACCCCATAGCATGCAGTGTGGCTGGATGAAGATGGCTGGATGATTTAGGTACATTTAAAAGGGAACATTTGCGATGACATACTTACAAAAAAAACAACAAAAAAGACTTCCATTGTTTAATGTATCAAGCTTGATAATTATTGTGATGATAGACTTCCAAGTGTTGTTTAAAAAAAAAAAAAAGCATCTCTCGACACACAAAAATACTTTCTCTGCATTTAATTTATGGCGAATCAACATCTCAAATAAAGCAAACTCCTAACAAACTGGTTTGATGGAATATGTCTTTCAAATTTTATTATAAAAACCAGGACCCATATTAATTTACATGGGTTTTGATCACTAGAGTAGTACCTCGAAATTCCATTAGCTCATGCCATGAACCATGTCTAGTGTTAATTGGGTGATATAAATAGCAAACAAAGCGACTGTTCTCGTCCTTCTCGCTGGTGATTTCGGTTCATGGTTGTTAGACCATGAACTGTTAGCATTTCTTTGCTACCCTGTATGCTAAAACACTCCCGACACATTTGTACTTAGTAAATCATTTTTATCAGCCATATAACATTTTAGATATTAAATCCTAGAAACATGTAATTAGACTTTTGTTGTTGGCCATGATTTGAAAAGATAAGTAATTTCATTTTTCCTTATAGGGCGAGCTTAGTTTGGATGGTTTTCTTTTTCTAAAAGAGAAAAGAAAAAGCTTTCCACTCACATGAAAAATAAAACCAGTGGATTTTCATGAGAGAAACTGGTACCTGGTGACAAAATCCATTTATATCTGAATAATGTGACTTGGTATGAAAAGGCTTTTTCCATCGTTTCCGTCATTGCTGTCACCCACCAGACTGCAATAAAGCTGGTGCCAGATCTGATTTATACCTGTATGGAAATGTGAAAGATTTCGATATTCCTTTACAAGAACATCTTGAAAAATACTCAAGACTTTTAATTTAAAAAAAAAACAATGACACAGAAGCATAACATCTGTTGCATTAATTATTAGAATGAAAGAAAAAAAATACTGATTAAATGAAGCAAACGACTAATGGTCAAAAAGGACACGGGGTCCATAATATTATGTTCAGGGACTCATCAAGTCAATCAGTTTTCAAAAGGATTGGAATAACAAAAAGAACATACAGGGCTACTGACTGCTAAGCATTACCATGGCAACATCCAATGTTCTCCCTCATTTTCTCTTGTTTATCTCTGTTGCTTCAAATCTTGAGAAGGTGGGAGAGCAGAAGATGGGAAATGGGGAGAGGAGAAAGAAAAACAAAAAAAACATTAAGGTCTGGCTGGCAACTGGGCAAAAATAAAAGCTCACTGCTTTCAGCATTTGCATCGTTTTATGGTAATAGAAGCATGATTTATTTATTAAAAAATCATAAAAACAAATGACTAGAAATAGGAAGAAGTAAAAATAACTATTCAACAAAAGTGATTGGGAAATTTTGCAGTGAGATGGATAGATCAATTGCTAATCTGCGTTACTGATCCACTGCATTGATACTAAAGGTTTTTTAAAGATGTCGTCAACCACCCAGTATTCACACATGTTGGAGCCAGAATCTGATGGTGACGAAACTACAGAACCATGTATCCAAATGAATGCATCGTAATGGTGTCATTTTTATCTTAATTATGTGAAGCACTTTAAAATGCCTTGCTGCTGAAATGTGCTATACAAATAAAATTTGATTGATTGATGACTGTATTTACACAATATGGAGTGTAGTTTAACTGTAATGTCTATGCATGTCAAATATGTTTTAAATATTATTTCTACTGTAATGTGAATGAAATAAACCTTGATATAATTAAGGAGTTGGCAAACAGGAGAATCAAGGACGTCACTGAATGCATTTGGATCACTTGATCTCCAAAACTAAAACAAAGCCAGATACTTATATGCAAGACATGCAGTAGTTTTATCCTCAAGAAGGCAGCTAGAAGCTAGCACACAATGCTAACAAAGCAGAAGGTACATTGCTACTACCAAACCAATGGCCAGGATGTCATTTTCAACACACAAAATTCATGTGAGTAAAGGCTTCTTATTTTTTCTAGGAGTAAATGTATATTCAATTGATGCACTTAATAGTAGGAAAAGTCAGACAAAAATCAATACTTAATTTTGCAGCTTTTTTTGCCGTCATGTGTGCACATTTGGCCTCCTTGTGCTGCACTGTTTTAGGTGAAAGTAAGCAGTTGTATCCTGATTGCTTTCTACACATAGCCAAAGAGTTGTAAACAAAAAATAAAAACTTTACTTAATTTATTGTCACAATATTTAATGATCTAAATCTTAAACGGCAGCTCACTCACCCTTTTGGCAAAGAAATATATACGTCTGGTGTTTTTGGTTTTGATTTTGAGATGGTTTGTGCCTGCTGAAAGCTGCAGAGAAGTGGAGTCAACTTGAGGCCTGGGGAAAATGTGGAAAGAGATTCTGTTACAATATTTTAACCTGCACCAATTCAGTGTTCAATTCAAGCTGAAATTGGATACAAGAGAAGGATTCTATATCCGCTTGTGCAAAGTAGAAAACTGATTGCCAGTTAGGCATTTCATTTTTTTCTGTGATAATTTGTACAATACTGCTGGTGTTTGTGTTGCCTAGTAACCCTAAAAGAGTAGTGTGCATCATGTCCACATGCAAGTTTCAAACAGGAACTAAAATGGCCACCATACTGTAAACTCTCCCCTTTTTATGCTTGCTTGCCCTTAAGAGTCAATAAACCACAAAAACAAAAAAACTTTTTAAAAATCTATTAAAATTGCAACTTTTAAACTACTCAATAATAAGGTTGTAGAAAGTCTCCAGATTATGCTTCCTTGAGAAAAATATCCACTAGCACTATAATTAAGGACCTAAAAATAAAAAAGATTGCCAAATATTTTTACTAACTAATATTTCAGGTGATAATTTGAAGCAATCAAATTGTTTTCTTTACTTGTGTCTTCTCTTATAGCTTAGCGTATTATTCAATAATAAATCAAGTTACACAATCGTGCTAAACTGAATTGGGTAACAACCGAATTAAACAGGAATATGGTGAACTTTCTTAAATTGCATGGTAAGTGCATTTGAATCTGACAAGACTCAAATGACAGTTTGAATTAATTTGGGCTCATTTGCTTTTCTATGGAAAGGAACCTGAAGATGACTTTTGCAATACATCGAGAACAAATCACAGAGTTAATTTGGTAACTTGTGTGCCTTTCCCAAGTATGAAAATGCTCCAAACAGGTTTTATTTATTTCCAGACTGGAAATGGCTCACTGATTCCATCAGCCGAAGACAAAATGGCTTTTTGAAAGCAAAGAAATGTCAAGGCAACTCACAGGCGAAGAGAGAAGACAGCAATGGTGGCTGATATCTTGGTATAATGTATTCCTTTGGCTTGTTATCACTTAATAGGCAAGCCTAGAGTTTATTCGAGGAGTGTGTTTCATTCATCTCCATAATGAACCGGAAGCAACAGTGCAGAATTAGCACATACATTCTATTGATTAGTGTTGCACAAGCCTCAATGGCACTACACCACATGCTCCAAGCAGCACTTATTACTGCATCTAGAAATTCTGTCTTTAATACCTTTATGTGATTGAAGCGTTAATGCCAGAAGCCGTGGTTGTCATATACATTCACCAATATGATCAGTAGAAATGATCAAGAACACACTGGTATGAAGAGAAGGTCACCAACCACAGATCAGATAAAAAAACATTAAAGGTAGATATGAACTGCCTGGAAAAAAAGCCTGTTAGTGTTTCTTTGCCTGTAGCTTCAAAGCTCGCAAGCAATTAGTAAACTTCATTTTCAAAGCCAACAATAACTCAAAATCATGCTTTGAATTTAGAAATGAACAAGTTCATGTCAAGACAGTTCTTATCGAGATTACTCATTAAATTAGAAACGGTTGTTACCAGCTTTTTCTCGGGTTAAACAAAAAGTACTGTGGGAGATTTCTTGCCAAATTGATCAAATCAATATACAATATACAAAAACCACGTTTTATTTTTGGGACTCGTGTCCAGTTAGAGTTGAACTCCACCGAGATTTCCTTTCGTCACCGATTCAGTTCATAGCTTTTTAATTTCTAGATGGAGCCAAGGAGTGGAAGGAATTCATTTTGGTGGCCATATCATCACATCCCTGCTTTTTTGCAGATGATGCGGTCCTATTGGCTTCAAAATGTTGTGTACAGATTTTGTTGAAGCAGTTTGCAGCCAACTGTGAAGCACCGAAGATGAGGATTAGTGCCTTCAAATCCAAAGCCATGATCTTGAGCAAAGAAAAGTTTTCAGTTTGAGCTGGATATTCCAGAAACTGTGCAAGAAAGGAGCTAGACTGCTGACAATTTTACAAATATGATACACAGTGTAAAAGTGGGCCTTTTCTTTTTAGGTTTGTAACTTGGGCTGCACAGTGGCACAGTTGGTAGAGCTGTTGCCTTGCAGCAAGAAGGTTCTGGGTTCAATTCCCAGCTCCAGTCTTTCTGAATAGAGTTTGCATGTTCTTCCTGTGCATGTGTGGGTTTTCTCCGGGTACTCCGGTTTCCTCCCACAGTCCAAAAACATGACTGTTAGGTTAATTGGTCTCTCCAAATTGTCCCTAGGTGTGAGTGTGTGTCTGCATGGTTGTTTGTCCTGTGTGTCTCTGTGTTGCCCTGCGACAGACTGGCGACCTGTCCAGGGTGAACCCCGCCCCTCACCCGGAACGTCAGCTGGAGATAGGCACCAGCAACCCACCCGACCCCACTAAGGGACAAGGATGCAAAGAAAATGGATGGATGGGTTTGTAACTTTGCCCTTTTTGCCAGACCTTGACAAACTTGGTGACACACTTACTAATTAGGAACTTAAAAAAAATAGTCTGGACTGAAATATTGGTTAAATTGGTTCCATTTAAATCTGAGTTTTTCCAACCCCCCAAAAAAATAGTTTACAAAAGAAACAAAAAAACACTATCCAATGAAACAAAAACTACAAATGAGCAGAATCAGATGCTTTTACTGTTATATATTACTTATGTTCGTGGCGTAATCTGGTACAGTTAGTAAAATTAAAAGCATGATTTTTTTTTTTTGACAATTTCTCCAAGATATTTTTTTTTTATGCGATGACTGATCGAAAGTTTAATTTTCATCCCAAAGGGATACACAGTAATTTCCTGTGGCAAACATGCAAACTCTTCTTCTTTACTCTTTGGATGACATCTAGCTGTGCTACTCTCCTCTTCTCACCCAGGTGCTAGATTACAAAAGAATCTATTTTTTTTCTTCTGACAAGGTCGACAACTTACATTCCCTACCTCATAGGCGCTTCCTATTACCCAATTACCTGAAAATATATGCGGTCTCCTGGGTGCTAAAGCTATGTTTTATATGCACTACATGCACTCTCTTGCAGCAGTTCGCATTTAGAGTGGTGTCAAGCAGAGTGGCCAGAGGGAAAGATATTTTCAGCAGGTTCAATAAGATCAGCACATAGAGTATTCTCTTTAGAGTGATATTGCAGAATCTGACTTGCATTGTCAGCAAGAAAACAGATTGCCTTTTGTGCATTAGGACTTCTGATCAACAAACAGAACAGGGTAGCATGAAAAATCATACAGTATATACTATTTTAAAAAGAAGAAATGCTATAAGCTGGAGTTCTTCAATACAACAGAAACTGGGCAGAGCTAGGACTGATGAATTCTGCACCATGTCAATATTACAAGTGTTTAAACTTAAGACATCCAGTCAGAGATCCTTGTTGGGGTTCTTTGAACACATTATAAACTTTTTACAAAATTAGAACGTTTGTTGATCGACCTTCAAGCTTTTGTCACACACGCGCAAGTTTGGGATGTAGTTTCCAGAAACATCGATTTGACATCGGAGCCGTTAGCCTTTTTGTTATCGCCAAAGATCCAGCTTTGCAAAATGCAAACTCATATTTGGGAAAAAAATATAAAATGCGTGGATGGTTGTATCTGTTCTGTATCTGTGTTTTCAGCCTCGAGTATCAAACTCAATGTATTGCTAATCTCACCAGAAAACAGTTCGTTTTCCCACTTGAGTCCACTTTAGGTCCTTGACCCAAAGAAAGCCATCAGCGCGCCACAGTCACTTTCACCTGCTGCCCTCACCAACATGTCTTTCACATGAGAGCCCCTCAACTCACATTTGAGAGCGGGACAGTAAACTGTGGATTTTTCTAAATGTTTTGAACACATGCAGAGATTTCTGTGTAAGAGTCAGGCTTATTTTGAATCCAGTGCCAACTGATAGACCAACCTTGCTTGTGTCCCTTGAGTAAGAAGCATCATGATAGTCTCAGAAAGTATGAGAAAAAGACAACCTACCACTATATGGTACAAAAACAGCTTGTATCCTGTGACACAGTTGAAAATTAGCCCAGCACAGAGAGCAGATTTAGAAATTCAACTGCTAGAAAAATGTAACATTAAGCAGCCATCACTAAAGTAAGTTTTCTAGTTAATTTTGTATTCAATTGTTAGTATGTTCAATTTGCCAATTGTGGCATTTAACAAAATGTCATGGCATTGTAACAACTGTCAGCTTTGGTTAATTGAAAAATGTAATGCCTGCAGTCTGAAATTATTTAGGATTCAAAAAGCCCCAAGGTCTTTCAAAACTAAAGTAGATTAAGATGAAATTTACATGTTTACACAAAAATGTCCTTGTTTATTGGATTTTATGTTTCTATTTATTTTTGGTGATGAGGGGTACGAGGGAAAAAAAGTGTTGAAAATATTTCAGTTCCATACAAAAAGAATGAGAAAAAAGGTACAAGGTTTTTACAAATGCGATTTTATCATACTTGGGCATGACCCTTTCACAAAAAAATACCAAAAGATGCGAGTGCATCATTTAATTTAATCATACTGAATATTTGTTTTTACGCTTCAGCTCACCAAAACTTAAAAAGGTGAGAGTTGCAATGAAACATAAACATAAGTACTTTCTTCTTGGTTCCTAGAAAAATAAAACTCATCATTCTTGTTATTGCAGCCCTTATTTACCTCTTCTAATTAAAAAGGAATCATCCTATAACACATGGGAGAAACAAATAAATCCACAGACAAAAGTAGATGCAATAGAAAATATGTACTGTGAATTCGATGCAATAACACTTTATTTATCCCAATGGGAAATTAAATCTTGTTGCAACTCATATCATCCAAGTGTCTTCAAAGAGTCGTTGCGGATTGTGACACTGTGGACAGGAAGGATCTCCAGTAGCAGATACGAACCTGAAGGGGCCTTTGAATGAACACGCTTGTTGTACGACTGTCATGAAATTCCAACAGCTCAACATTCAGACAGTGGATACTTTATTCCAGAGCAACATGTCCTGGATGACAGCATCAGTTGTTGGAAAGCACAGCTAGTCCACCTCTTCCCAATATCATTATCTGGTCAGATGGATAGAAAGCCACGTAGAGAGACGCTGGAATCAGGGTTATGGTGTCCACTGTGACCAATGAAAGATCTGCTTTAAATTTGAACATACGCCTTCCCTCTCTCTGCTCTTTGGTCCTGTATTCATCTGCTCCAAGTTGTAAAAACAATATGCCACGTTTACACATCATCCAAATTGTCTCAGAGTTTTAAAAAAAAAGGCAAAAATCCAGTTGCACAACATCCATAACCAGAGGGAATAATTCTTAAAACATGCAATGTATCAACCAAAAAAAAAAAATGACCTAAAGTCACAAAAAGAACGAATCTGAGGAAGAGCTACTTCAGTTTTCTGCAACCATGAGAAACACATAACTAGAATAAATGCAAATAAATATCTCTAAAGTACAATGATTTTCAGATCTGAATAGGTTTCTCGACAGTTGGATAGATAATGTGTCATTTAAAATGTAATTAAAAGCAGAACAAAACCTCAATGGGGATTTTTTTCATAGAAGTTAAGCCCTCATACAGGAAAATAAGAATTTACGCTATTCAAAATGTGACGAGTTAAAGACAGAAACAATGCTTTTTAGATATAAATCTCAAAGTGAACAAAGAGCATAGAATCAAAATGCAGAAATTAAAAACTGTGGGGAAAATTGAAAATAAGAAACGTAAAAACTATGTACGACTATGACACCACATTGACTCGTCACTATGGTGACCGTTTTAACAAAACAACTTTAAAATGAGGTGTGACCAGTCTTTCACTAAACTGATGTAAGCAGTTCTTTGCTCTGGTCCAACAGAAAATGGATGCTACTGCACCACCCAACTTGTGGTCTAAAAGCAGTTTGTGTTTGAAATCAATACCGGAAGTGACTCAAAATGAGCCACTTCCCCCTCATTTACACATATCTTATTTTTACAATGGGACACCTAAAAAAAATAAAAAAAAATGCATCTTTGCAAATCCAAAAACCAGTCAGCAACACTTTCCTTTTTCCTCTCTCAGCAGCATGGATTGATTGAAGAGTTATCTTGAATTAACTGCTGCCAAAAACCCAGTCAGTGTGCACACTGATAATCCACAAAGTTGGATGAGAAGGGTGCCAGGCTTGTTGAAATGCTACCCAACAAAGCAGAGTCTAAGAGTCACAGCATCTCACCCAAAGCTTCAGTTATCAAAACGGCTGCATTTCTAGACGGGTCTTAAAATTTTAGGAAAATATATGTTTATTTCTCCGTGTCCTTACACAGAAACTCTAAGGTTTTTAAAAACAAAATTCCCATTTGCTAATAATTTAAATTTAGTGTGTTCGAATTTCTCATTCAACCACAAAACAATAGTACAATATTAGAAATATGTTGAAAAATACAAGACAAGTAATTCAATTAATTGTGAAAGAAAAACATTTTACTGTATTCTTGATCATTTGTATGATAAAAGTACTTTTTTTAACCAGATGAAGCTAAAACTGCCACTAAAGAAGGTCTGGGTAGAATATATCTACAAAAAGTTTGTTTTTTTTTTTATCTTGAAAACAAAATGTATATTTCTGGTCTGATTTGGCTCAGTTACTGCTCTCAGAGAGTCCCTTTAGCAATTAGCATTTATTTGAGTGTCTACACCAGTTAGCAATCATTCACTATATTATAACATTTATTTTGATAATTTAATTGTTTCAGCCCTGATATTATGCATGAAAGATTTTAAAAATATTTGTCTCATAATTTTACATTTTTATTTAAGAGATTAAATACTTTTGAACCGAGAAACTGGGCGACACCAACAGCTTCTGATATACGACTATGTTCAAGCTCCTCCAAAGTTAAAAGAATGGATAACTAAAACATGAGTAAATCTGAGCTTTCTTCTCAAATATTAAGCCAGACAGAATCAATTAGCTTCACAAAAATTGGTGTTTTGAACTGTGACAGTCAGTGCTTTTCAATGCTACAAGTAGGCAGCTATAGAAAACTAGATTTTAGGAGAGTCAATTAAAAAATGAGGAAAAAATAGCTTTCATTCAATTTAAGTAAATGGTTACATACATGTTGATGTATAGGTTCGGTCCTAGTTTACAGATGGCTGTCAAAGCAGAAAAATAAATTGAAGAGTGAACCTTTTTCCTGACAAGCTGTAGAAGGGATGACTTGTGGGATTTACAGTCCACAGACGCTGACTCGTGTTTCTGTGGCAGCCGTACGGAAAGCGCTACATATAAATCTTTCCACTGAAAAAGACCACATATGTACCTCTGCCCTACCTTCAACCACACACTCGGACATGATTTATCCAAGATGAAAATCTCATTGCTTCACTACGATCTAAAACGCACACAACACTACAGCTTGGTGGAGGTTTTCCCACAAAAGCAGCAAGGACACTTGTTCCAAGCCCAATCCGATGACAAATTAAACCGGGATAGTAAATGCTGCAACAGCTGCACATGAAGCGGCTGCTCTTTATGTCCCCCAACAGCAATCTCATGTTGCTTCATACAGTCTCGTCCCTTCTTCCATTCCCGCTTTCACACATCATTATGTTAGAATTACCGCTTAAGGGTTCCCTGCCTAAAATCTGTCCCTCTGCTTAAGACTGGGTTACTGACAATGGCCAGTTTTGTGGTCCCTGTGGGACTGGCAAAGCTGGAGAAAAATGGTTTCCAGTCAGCTCTCACCTTTCTTTCAATACTGGTTCACTTAAACAAGCCATCATTAGTACCCAGCTAAGTTTTAAAGGACATGTATAACACAAATCCTTAAAAGCAGGACCCTGTCATTTGAAGTTTGTTGCTTCATTTAAAATGGCAAGAAAACAAAAAAGTCCAGCTTCACTGCAGCTCCACACAAACAAGCCACGGGCTGCTCCTATAGGAGCAGTTTCATGTTTCCGATTAATTAATAGATAGGCGTACCTCACTGCGTGGGAGTGTTTCACATCATTTGTCCGGTAGTTTTAAGCCACCCTTTTTCAATGACAACTTAAAGGATTTAATTTAGTCATTTATTAAGATGAGTTACAGTGGCAGGATGCAGTATTATTTACAGTAAACACATTATTTATAGCCATAATAATTTTAGAGGCCCATTTTCTGCCAGTATCTGAAATTCTGCCTTCTGGTTATGTTTGCAATGGTCCTGCAGTGCAGTATCTGGGGAAAAAATAAATAAAATACACTGCAACTACCTTGTGCAGCAGTTTTGTTTTTTGCCATTTAGAATTTTTAAATAATAGACATCTGTACAATTAGTGATCTTTTTTATATGTAAAACACAAAATTGTATTCCTAATTCTTTTCATCTGAAGCAGTTTTTGCCAAATATTTTTATTTCTAAGAATAATTAGTAGTAAGATGCTCTTTACATGCAAATATTCCCATTTTATGTCTGCTAGGGACAAATGTCTTTAGGTTAATGTTTGACTACAAAAAACACAATTGCAGAATTTGACTATGCTGATGCTTTGAATAATTTTGTCAAAACTACTCGTCTGTTCATGCACAGTTTTGAGTCCAGGTCTACAATTCTGATGCTGTGTGAATTATAAAACAAATATTCAAGGTTTCGTTTATGCATCCCATAAAATTATTTTCTGAAAGAAATTAATAAGGTCAGTTCTGGTAAAATGCATCTTATGCGTAAATATTAAAGATTTTCTGTTTTCTGAGGCTGTTGGCCTTGGCAGCTATTCACTTTTACATTTCATTCAAATTAATGAGAACCTTGTAGAGAAAAACATTTGTCTGGCTCTTTCTTTCATGGTGGTATGTTTATTTAAAACTCAGAGTAAAATTTAAATTTTGCTTTGCTGTTAAGTATTACAAATGCTCGCTCAGTTAACCAAACATACTTTTTCTACCTTGCATCCCTCGACTATTTTAGATCAACCATCTCTGGGAGGAAAGCCAGAAATAAAATGTTGACAGATCCAGAGATATTTAATCCACATGAGGTAGCTTGCTGCTCTGCAGGACAAGGGCAGTATGAAAGGTAGAAACTTGTTCCTAGACCTGATAAATTTTTCAGTTGAAGAAGTTTGCCTCATCTCACTGCATCAATTCACACACCACCGTTTCTCCCTCTCTCTCTTTCTCACACACACACACAGCACAGACACAAATAGGCAAACAAGTTGTATTAAAAGGCTGCAGTCGACAGGTAACCTTTTACTCTGGCCCACTGCTGCTACACCAGCTGCTGCCGCTTTTGAATCAGAGTTCCAGCCGGAACCTGAGGCGAGACTTGATGAGGAGAAGCTCAACAAACAATGAAAGAATTCATCAATTGTGTAATCAGAGACATAGTGTGAACGGTCATTTGGGTAAGGGGAATGAAGAGTTTTGACTGACTAGCTAAAGCAACAGTGACAACAAACTCTGTAATATTCGGTGGTGAAGTTGAATGCTGAAGAGCTGACACTTGAAAAACATTGTTGCATACTGCCAACAAATTTGTGGTCCTAAAAAAAACAATATCTAAATATTACATAGTTGTCAAATAATGCCTCTAAATCTTCTGTGTCAGAAAACAAGTGCAGAGTTCAGGGTTAATTCAGATGTCTGTACAAATCAAACCCTTTTTGCACAAAATGATCTGGCTTTTCTTAAAGTTGATATTTTACATCTGGTTTTCTGAAATGGGACAAAACTTTGTACCTTCACAAAGTTGAATTGTATATGTGCTTGGAAGGAAGTCTGATCTTGCTTAAAAGATTGGTAAATAAAATAGTTGCTAAAATGTTTAGTGCTTCACACAGATCACAACCAGTCCATCCATTAAGATTTATATTACTTGTAAGTCAAGATGTCCCAAAATAGTTGGGTGGAATCTGAATTTTCATTCAGTGAACATGCAGTACTAAATAGCTACCAAGACATACCAACAAAAATACTCTTCAGTCTCTCTTCTAATATCTAACAAACACAAAATGGATCAAAATAATTTTTTCTGAACATTTTGTTTTTTTTACAAGCCTTGTTTATCTTCATAAACATTTTTAAAATGTAAAAAAATACTGAAACTTGTGACTATATAAAAATAAAAGCTTAATGTGGAGACATGCCCATCAGAATTATGTGGCCAATTTTAGATCTCTAAAGTTGATTCTACTTGGTCTTTAAAACTATAAAGGGTTTCAAGAGCTGGACTGAATACATCACCCGCTCTTCCCCCCAATTTTTTTTTAGCACAGTGACAAAACATATTTTGAAAAACAAACCAAATTATTACAGTACAGTTTAAAAAAAAAAAAACTAGCTTTAATATCATATTTTTTATTAATGCGGATGTTTAGAGTGTATTGCATTACTAAAAAGGGAAACGCCAAGTGTGCTTCTGTTACAGAATGGTGAAGAGGAAAATTACATCCGTGGCTCAAAATGGAAACTAGTGAAAAAAAATAAAAAATGCAGCAGAACATAGATTAAAAAACATAGACCGATGCATTTCTGAACCAAGCGGCAGCTCCCAGCGACAATCTTTATAAAGAGGCCAACAAACAGATACATCACTTGAATCCTCATGAGTAAACTGAGATACGGAGTTATAAAACTGTCACAAGAAGCTATAGCAATGTGCACAACAGATAATGTTGAAGGGGCTCTGTGCATGCTGCTCTACACATCGATTTCCAACATCACATGAGAGGACATTACTTTCCATTTTCCCAAACATGAAATATCCTTAACAATAGATCGACGGGCTTGTGCATCATCAGCATCGGGGTACATGATAAGCAGTCTGTGCACCTTTCAATTGATTTGGAGTCGAAGAAACATTCATTTCAATTGTCAGAGGATATGTAGGCAGGATAAACAGAATTTTCCCTCTCAGCTCCACGTATTTGTTGCAGGCTTCAATACCTTGCACCAATAAAATCATGAGCAGTCCCAAGCATCCCGGCATGTTTACCTTGGACAAGGGTAAGCAAGACAAACGTTGAACGTTAGCTCAGTTAATTACGTTTTCATTTAAAAACATGCATCATTTGAGTCATCAAAATAAAAATGTGAAACAGCATGCCATATTTCAAGCTTATATTTTGTTGATTGTGGCTGACAATTAATGGAAATCCCAATATTCTATTGTCAGAATATTTACATAAGACGGCAAACTGAACTCATCATTCATGGCACATAGTGAGAATGAAAACAGGTGCAGATCTGTCAGTGAAAAGAATTGGAAAAGCTACTATTTTAAGCTGGGGTCTTAGTGAATAGGAAAAGAATGAGAGCCACTGGAAGAGCACACACATTGGCAATTGCTCCATTATTTGAGGGATTTTTTGATAAAGTAGTCAGTCACAATTATGGGAAGCTGTTAAAGTTATAGAATGAACAATAAAGTCAAATGTGTTACTCAGGCAGATGTAGATATTTAATCCTTCTGGTGATACATGCAGAATGTTCAATCTTGCATAAAGTTTTCAAAGTATACTGATTGTCATCAGAGCCCATTTATTTATCTGGTTAGGGAACTTTCAGAAGAATTTAAATAATCGACTTTTCTTTGGACACAAACATTTACTGGTCAAAAACAGGAGTATGAAGGTTCACTTGAATAAAAAAGATGAAATGAGAAAAGGGAGAAAAGAGAGACGATGGAAGCAAAAAGAAGTTAAAGAAGTTTAGTCACGATCCAGATGGCAGAAGTCAGGTTGCATGGTTAAGTAAGCCGTCTGTTAAATGACATGCAGACACGGAAGATGTAGATATTCCTTAAACTAAACTGATAGAGATTTCATCCCGCAGGCCGATGGAGTTGACGCTTTTCACCGTCACTGTGCCATTTCTGTGAAGGCGCTTTGAGGCAAGAGTCAGTCAACATCAGTGTATCCCTCTTTAGCCAAAAAGGTCTCCTTTCAAACCTCTCTAATGTGTCCCACACCATTGCTGGGCAACGGACAAAAACATGGTAAGCCAAATGTGACATTTACAAAAAAAACTGACAGACGTTACACAGGTTGTCCAGACTAAAAACAGAAGAGCAACTCAGTATCAGAAGTTGAGACAATCCTAACGTCTCTAGGTAATTTACTCTGAAACCATTTACTGCATGCAGATCTGCATGTGCATTGGCTGGTTACTGCCATCGTCTTATATATCAAGTGCTAGTGTGACCATCGTTTATTTCAACAGTATGAAGCACAGGGCGATGCAGCGCAGCCCTTCACCTACTGAGTGCCACCTACAGCCAGTTTAAGGTAAGGCGACAGCCCATTTTCTTCACTTCAAAACCACCAAATTTTCATTTTTAAATATTTCCAATCAGTGAAAAGGGTCAGGAGCTACATCCATACCTCTAAAGGCAACGGTCATTAAGCTAAGGATTTAGTGTTCATTTTGTAACTTTACTCAGTCCTCTAAAGTTAAGCATCAGTTTAGTTTACATTTAGAGTTTGTCCTTAGTTGCACTTTCTGTCTTTAGACCTTTGTTTCTCTTTCATTTGACAGTCTGGTTTCTTTTACTTGTCCTTCCTATTTGAGTATTTTTGTCATTTGTCTTTGTACATTTGCAAGATGCGTTATAACACATTTTGTTCAGTTTTGTCGTTTCTGGGCTCCTCTCAACACTGCCTCCATCTGCTCTGGTCCCTCACTCTGTCATCAATACACATGTTTTTCATTCTAGTAATTACCTTCCCTGCATACTTCTGTCTCCATCTCAATCACTCACTGCAAGTTCCTACTGTTCTCACCCGATGTTTCTTAGCTTGGCTGTTTTTGGCTGCTGGACAAGCAGAAAGCAGCCGGTCTGAGGAAACGCAGCTCTTCCCGTAGTTCTTTCTAGATCAGAGCCTTGTCATTTTTTCTTCCTTTTTTAACTCTTCCTCCCTCACTCACCAAGTTAAATAAAGTTGTAGATCTAAGCACAAGAAATATGCGTCACAGCTGACAGCATTTCTGCTTTGTACATAAAATGTAGGAAATATCCTTTTTTATATTCCCCTCTTTTGCACTCTAGTAAACTGTAAATAAATGTACGGTAGGTGCAATGGCATTTGAGCTCTTTTGATTCTAGTTTTCAATGATTCCATGCAGACTCCTATGGAAAGCTTAGCATGTCAAATTGTCAGGAAGTTACATTTGGGTCCCAAACAAGCTTCAGATCAAAAAGTACTTCCAAGTTTAGTTTTTCTGTATGATAGCAGCAGACTATGTATTAAAGATAAAATGGGAAGTGATCTAGGTATAATTTTAAAACTAAAAAATTAAAATGACAACTGATCAATTATGCTTTTCTATGGAGTATATGCTGTGGTACAATAGTATATTTTAGCAACTGTTGCACCTGTAGAGTCACATCTGTCCATAAACAGGTTTACGTCTCATTAACTTTGGCCTGAAATCAAAAGTTTAGGTTTAAGTTCAGAAAACATTTTGATTTGATGTATGCATGTTCTGTTATAACATTAACCTCAAATAAGAAAACACCATGCATTTATTTTCTGTGGCCCATAATTGTCATTCTGTCTATTTATTAATAATAATATCTCCTTATGAAATGCAATAATGTTTCCACTGGGTTGCCTCAAATTCAAACATGATAAAGTTCTTACAAATGTTTCTTTTCCCCTTAACAGCTTAAAAAAATTATCACAGAAACTTCAGTTTTGCATTGCTTTGTTTCCTTGGCATATTTTTTCATTTATTTTAAAAAGCACTGATAACAACAAGGCTCATTACTATAATAGTATCTTACTGTTGGAAGGCAGCACTGAAAACAGCGATCGAGGGGGAGGAAAATCTCTCTACTCTGCTACAAAAACACTTATGATTCTTACATGCCTGAAAAAAGATGGAGTCCTTTACAAGGATGTATGAACTGTTAGATTCTCAAAATTGCACTTATACCCATTGGAGTGAGTGTTATTTTCTTTGTTGGCTCATGCAGAGAATCGTTTGGACTCTCTCCATCTCACTGCGTTATGCGTTGGTCTCCAGGGAGGCAGAGTTTCATTACCGCCAAAGCCCAGTTTAGCATGTTTGGAATGACTTGCATCGATCTATCTGGCCTGGGTAGATCACAGTCCTTTCTTCTGCATGGAGGATTGCAGACAGGGTAGTGCACAGTGTTTACACTCAGCAGATAATGAGGGAAGCACTGACGTTTTGCAAACTCATGACTTCTTTTTTGTTTTTTAAAGGGATTTTAACATTTTAAGTTTTTACAACGTTTTTAAAATCCCCATTCGTACCTGCAACTCAGTGTTTCAAGAATTAGGAAAAAAAACTGCCTTTTCTCATGAGGAGTGGAGTAAAAAAAAGAGAGAGAGAGAAGTTTATTAATTCAGGTTTTCAAAGATTACTGAAGCATGAACACAAAATGTAATATTTACCTTTGCATTCTCAAGCAATAAGACTTTTGAGCATCAGAAATAAGTCCCACTAGCAATAAAACAAACTCTGCAGGCAGAAATTAGAAAACTTCAACAGTGCAAATAATGTTTTGCATATGTTAATATTAAACTGGGTTAATGTTGAATGTTATTTTACAGGAAAAAACCTGACAACCTTAGGCCACTTTGAAAGTTGATTCATAAGAAGCTCACAGTCAGGCTGCAGTAGCTTTAGACACTCATGCACAAGTTGGCAAGAAACAACCTACAGATCAACCTTCGTAGATACATCTGTGCAAAAGAGTAGCTCTGCCTTCTACAAGAGAGGTTTTCTGATCTGGAGAATTTCCCTCCTGCGAAGAGGAACAGGTGGTGCAGAGCAGATATGACAGGTGCTCCACTTCTCACTTACGCCATAAACACTCCATGATGTAAGCTGCAAGATCTCTTGAGCACTTGCTTTTTCACACAACATCAGGAGCTCACTGTTAAAAAGCATAATTACACAAGACTGTAGCTGATGCTGGTAGTGAATGTCATCGGTAGTGAAGGAAGCAAAGCAGTTTGAATAGTAAGGGTTTGTACGCTCACGGTTCGTCATGTGTAGGAACTCTAGCAACAGCAGTTTATCCTTCAATAATGTGTTCTTCTTAAGATTATTTTTGAATAAATGCATTATGCAAGTCAAAAATATCTTAAAAGTTAGTTCCAACAACAGCAAACTCATTCGCATCCAACTTGAAACATTATAAAATCTATACTCCATTGCCAGATTTACTTCAGTCTGTCCAAGAGAGTGGTAGTCTGACATTTTAGACCAGAAAAAAGGGTTGTGCTGAGGATATTTCAGCATGTGGTCAAAGTACTTGAGTGCATGCCTTTTAGTGCTTTTTAAAAAATAAAAAAAAGCAGCACACCACCGTATTTCTTCTTAAAAAGACTAAAATTCCACAGACGCGCATCAAACTAGGTGCACACGATGATATAATGTTTAAAGGTTGGATTTTAACCCAGGTAGGGCCTGTTTTGTTGGTTTACATGGAGCAGTGCCTCATGCAGGAGTATCTAAAGATATTGCAATAAACTGGGATGATTCGAGATGGAAGTTACTCCTTAGTTACAAAGCACATGACAGCCCATCTGGAGTTTGCCAAATGGCACATTAAAAATTCCAAAACCAAAAATCTTCTGATAAGATTTAAGTCTTAGTTGGAGGAAAACAGGAAATGCTTATCACCAGAAGAGACTTCTTTCCCTTCATTCTAACTTTCCCTCTAGTTAGAATAGAGGGAAAGGAAATCGGAAATCCACAAGACAAATACTGGTTGAAAAGCTTCACCTCACACTGGGGGCAACAGTTCATCTTTCAGCAGGACAATAACCTCAAGTGTAAAGCCATGATACCAAAGTAGTTGGCTTCAGGACAACCCCGAATGTCCTCGAGTGACCCAGCCAGAGTTCTGACCTGAATCCAAATGAACATCTCTGGAGTCATCTATCAGTGGTTGAGCACAGAAATTTATTAATCTACCTGATGGAGTTTCTGAAGCTCTCAAACGAGTAATGGGTAAACCTGGCCAAATGAAGGTGTGCTAAGCTTATGGTATCATATCCATCAAGACTTGTGCCTGCAATTGCTGCCAAACGCACATCAACAGGAGTATTCTGCAGAGGCTGTGAAGACTTGTATACATGTGATTTCATTTTTTAGTTTTACTGTTTGCAAAACAGTAAATTTTACTCTCAATTTTACTCTCAAGATGCATCGTACAAAGAAAAAAAAACATTTCAGCATTTGTGAAATTCAGATAGTTTACTAAAATGTATACATCCATTTTCTTACACCCTTATCCCTTAATGGGGTCAGGAGTTGCTGGTGCTGATCTCCAGCTGACGTTCCGGGGTACGCCCTGGACAGGTTGCCAGTCTGTCGTAGGGCAACACAGAGACACACAGGACAAACAACCATGCACACACACACACACACACACACACACACACACACACACAC
>CAEGAF010105614.1:0-35657 GCA_903067075.1 Micropoecilia bifurca
CATTAATACCTGTTGTTTTCAGTAAAGTTCCGTAATTTAGTAAATAAGGTTAACAACATTGAGTTTCAGTCAATGAATTAATGTTGCCCATATCGTAAAGGTTATTTACCCCCCCCCCCAAAAAAAATAACGCTTTCCTCGAAATTGTGCTTTCTCGCAAAGCCGTGTCACGTTTATGATGTCACCCAGTGCCTGTGTCCATGCTATTTGTTTACTGCTGTGGTTTCCAGTTAGAGGCCTTCGTCATGGTAACGCACACGGATTAACGGAGGAAACGCAGGGTGGAGGCTCCGACGGGTAGTCTGATCAACTGGAGTTTTAATTAATGCAACACCGCAAGATAAACTGGTGGAGTTTTTGTTTACATTAACAAGTGTCTGTGCTACGTGAAGGGTCCTTTTTCAAGATTTTCTGCAGCGCTCAATTTCATAACTTTATGAAGCATGAAATTCTGAAATTAAAAAATATATATATTGTTCATTAGATCTGACTGGATTAAATTCTAAAATACAAATATAAAAAACATTTTGCGCTGTAACGGTGCTTCCTTCTGGCTATGATATCAGGAAGAAAAAGGCAATTAAAAAAATGTAAAAAAAATAAAATTAAATTAAGTTGAAATAAACTATTTTTGAAATTTTGACCCCGTTTTTGACTAATTATTATTTATTGTGAAATTGCATTTACGTTGGCTCTCAAGAAGTGATTATTTAAAGAATGAAGCAGCCATCTGGAGGTTTCAGCTTTCATTTCTTTAGATAGTTCACAGAGAAGTTTGAATTTTTCAACCTCTATTGTTTTTTTTAACATTGTGTAAATTCATAATGTTTTATATTTCTCTGCACAGAAACAGTCTTTTCATCAACTTGCATCTTTTATTTTTCTCCAAATATACAGTGAGCAGCTTCTCACAAATCTCTATTTCTCCTCATGAATTTATATTGGGTCCTCTCCGCCCTTGAAACAGAGATTTTATCTTTTTGACTTCCTCATAAAATAAAAGTTAAATAATATTTTTGCTCCATCAGGACATTAAAGTTAACTGTGAGGCCTCTGCTGACGTTAAAGGACGCTCTGTTTCCCCTCTTTCACCTGCAGGACCAGTCTTTGTGGGCATGTCTCGCCGGCATGGCGATGGCAAGCAGAGACCTGAACACAGCAGAAATGGCCTATGCTGCTATTGGCGAGGTAAGAACCTCAGCAAAAGAGGAATCTGACAAATGAAAACTGCATTTAGTTCATCAGCTGTTCAAATAGGTAAAAAATGTCAAAACTTTACATAAATCCGGTTTTGTTTTTACCTTTTTCCTGCTGCTGTGACACCTGACTTTTCCCACTGTGGGACAATAAAGGATATTTTTATTCAATTCTAAACAAACTTTGAAGAAATGTGAGAGCTGGGGGACCAATCACTACTGATCATGTTTTTGACACTTTTACTTCTGTTCAGAGTGATTAGTTCAGAGCTTCTGAACAGTTTAAATGTCATTTTCAGAAAACCAGACACTTGTTTCCTCTTGTCCCTGTTTCTTCTCGTATTTTGAACATTAACTTAGAAATTGTATTTGATTTAGCCGCGTTAAATGCAGATGCCTGTAAGTTTTTTTTTCCTGGTCTTAGGTTTTGATCAGGAGTGTAAAACTGAAAACTGAGACGGTTTTCACCTAAAATAACTGTAGCAAAACTTGTAAGTCAGAGAGGTGAGGCATTTCGGTCATTATTATGTTTTTTTTAGTTACCCAGAGTGCAGTACATCAACTTTATTAAAGAGCAGCCGTCTAAGGAGTCGTCGCTGGCCCACATGCTGATGTTCAGTGGTCACGTCCAGGAAGCCGAAACAACTCTCCTCCAAGCTGGTCTCATCTATCAGGCTATACAAATGAATATTGACCTTTTCAACTGGAACAGGTAGATTCTCAAGTTTTTAATGCGTGTATTAGAGAGCATTATCATTATTAGCGTTTTTACCTCTTTACCTTTGCAGTTTCCATTATCATTTATCGCAAAAATTACTGGGATAATTTATCTTTCATGAAAATCTGTTATTGTGACAGGCCTAGTAAGGGGTGTGAATAATTTTGAGCTTGATTGTATGTTTTTTTTAAAAATTATTATTATTATTATTTCCAATTACACACAGATAGCACACAGAACCCCTTTTCAGTCAAGAAATCCGTACATGTCCTGTGGACAGCAATGATCCGCCTGCCTTAAAGACTCTAAAATGTGACATTTGTCCTTAAAGGAAGTCGTATGAAAACGACACAAGTTTGACCTGAGGATTGTTTTCAAAGTTAGTGTTAAGCATGTCTCCTGGTTCTTTGTCTGGTCCAGGGCTCTGGAGCTGGCGGTCAAACACAAAACCCATGTGGACACCGTGCTGGCTTACAGGGGGAAGTTCCTGCAGACGTTTAGCAGGAAGGAGACCAACAAGAGATTCCTGCAGTACTCCGAAGGGGTATGTTCTGTGGTGCTGAATAAATTGATTTAGTGGCAGGTTATGAAGTTGGAACAGAGTGCACTCTACTAACTGTGTCCTTTTGAGTAAATAACTTTTGGGGGTAAAAGGAGTTCCCTCAATTCATTAAGTAGTTGAAACGTAAACAATTACATAACCTGGTTTAGTAATTTCACCTAATTGAAGCTTCCATTGCTGTTTGTCACGATGTGTTGTTTTACGGTCGACAGAGAATAAAAGACAAAAAGGGAACACTTCTTTTACGATTAAATGTCCATTGTCATGAATCGGACAGATATAAATATGTAAATTTAAAATGTCAAACTTGTAGGAACCTTGTTGGTCGAAGCTTTATCTGAGATTTTGAAGTTGTAACCTCCATAGTGTTTCAGATTCACATTGAAATCCCTGATGAACACACAGCACATTCAGTAGGTTCATCAATTATGTAGCTTCCAGTCAATCTTAAAATGGAAAGAGTTCGTTTTATTACCACTTTTAGCTGAATGCCTGTTTCCTAAATGCTCTGCTTTCTAACCGCATTAATCAACGTTGTCCCATTTGACCCAACTTTCTTTGCTCTCCGTCAGGTCGAGGTGGACTGGGAAAGAATCCAGGCGAAGATTCAGATGGAGTTGTTTAAAGAGCGAGAGAAAGCTGCACACACCTCTGTGAAGGCCACCGTGGCATCTAAACATTTATGATGAGGACTCTTAGGTTGTTTTTTTTTCCCTTGCTACATCTGAGTGACACATAATCGTTACATAAGGTGCAGCCTCCTTCTGACGGCGCCGTTTTTTTGTGATACGCCTTCCACACAACCCGGTGTATTTGGCGCCAACATGTCACTTCTTGGCACAGCAGCTGTTTTATTCCACGCTTTAAACCTCGGCTCTCATTCGGCTTTGTTTGTCGCTGTTGAGGTTTTCAGTTATTGTTCTTTCTGTAAACACGAGCAATCTTATGTGAATATATGTTTTTCTTTTGACCCGTTTCCTGACTTTTGGTGGTCGGTACACACCTGCTTTGCTGGAACGGTGAGGGATCTAAGTGGCTGGAACAAATGGATTTATATCGTATTAATATCCCAGGGAAACAGGAAGTCATCAATTATTAAAGAAAACCTCATTGATACTCTGACTAAATGAAAAAGTGAAAGCCTCTGTGGTATGTTACAGGGATTGTCATTTCAGAAATATATTGTTTTAGCTTGTTCATTTTTCCCTTTTGAGTTTGATTAGATAAAAAGGGTTGAATTTGTCAGAAATGTAAACTGTCCATTCTACTGCAAGTACCAATATTTTAAATTCATAAATGTATATTTTTACACCTATTTTCTCATTCATTCAGATTCATCACTAAAATTAAGCGTCCGGCAGTTTGTCACCCACGACCGGCTTTAAACAACGAGACGTCACGTGAATTTATGCCGCCCGCGCTCCGTCGTTAGGCTCACTTCGGGTGGATGGGAATGAGTTGGCGCGGTTCAGACGGTCTGCTTTTATTTAGCTGATGTTTGAATTGGCAGCTGCAGTCGCAGGCCTGTCCAGGGTTCAGGAAGGAAAACGGCTCTCGGTGATCGATGCGTCAGATTTTATCTCTGCTCATCTGTTCATTTACCCTGATGGGTTCAGACATGTCAAAGTGAACACGCTCATGTTCTAAAATGTGTTTTTGTACATCTATATTTTTACTTTTTATACAGCCAAAACTCTGTTGTTGTTTTATTTTTTCAAAACATTACATGGAATATGATTCAATAAAGCAAATACACTTATTTATGAAAAAGAAATGTGTTCTCTATTTGACAAGACTTTAATCTTTTTTGCAGTCTGAAAAAAGTCTTAAATACACCCAGATTTTTTATTCACAATTACTTCTGGCTTACTTTTTTTTTTTTTTTTACTTTGGATTCTTTTTTTTCCACCAACTTTTAATCAGTTGTCATTATGCTGTGACAAAACCACATTTCTTATGATGTCGAACTAAATTCAATAATTTTGCTCCTGAAGTCGGTTTATTGTATTTAAAATATTAGAACCAAATTGTTGTAGTCATGTTATGGGAAAGCAAATAATTAAAGGTTCTGACACAGTCTTGGAAACTCAGGGAAAACCTAGAAGGTAGCTCTGATTATTCATTCGATCTGGATACGAATAGAAAAATAAACTCTTTGGGGGTTTTTTCTCCCTGCATTTTTAAAGGACAGAAATTTAATAATCGATCAAGGGATGGAAAAACAAGATCTTGTGGAATTTATGTTTTGTTTTGTTTTTCTTTGTTTTGCCACATAACAATTTGATTTTAACATTTTACTCATCTGTTTTTTGGGGTTTTTGAAATACCGACTGAAGACACACACCAAAAATAAAGGTAATTTTTTCTGTCCTTTTCTCTTTAGATTAAGGTGGAGCTACTAATTTGTTTGATTTTATTCTAATATGTTTTTTCTTTTAAAAAAAATTTGCCAATGTGTTTTATAGAATCTGCATTTAGTTTTGGAAACCATTCCTTATTTTCAAGACAAATAGGTCTAGAATTCAAAATGTTTATTATACAAGCTGTTGTGAATTACATTTTCGTTCTAAAAGTATTTAGAATTTCATAAAATTTTCCGCAAATATCTAGACATTTTTTTGTCTTTATTCATCTGCCGTAACTTACAGAAGCACTTATCGTTTTCTATGGTGAATCTTACCATATGTCCTACGCTGCTGTTATGTGAGCTGACTGCTTGCCATACAGCTCCTTTCAGAAACCCGAGACGCCTCCAGCTTTGGGCCTTATCTCTGCCTCTCAGTAACTTACTGTCTGCTGATGTTTTAAAGCTATCGATCTAGATAAAACAGTTACAGAGCAAGCTTTGACATTAAATATTAAACATATAAAGCCATTAAAGATATTTCCATTAAGATTTATAACTAAAGATTTGAATATCTTAAGTAGTAGTCTTCAGAGAATGGCCAGACAACAGATCATTATTGCTAATTTTCCCTAACCAATATTTGTTACAAAAAAATATGTATGCATGTTTAGTTTTTTTACATTTTCAACCAAAATTCTGCGCTACGATCTGAACGATAAGCCTCGTCTTCACAAGAGTGAAGTGAGTTTGATCATTTTTAAACTAGTGCTCACACTACTCAGTCAAGAGATGCTGCTGGGACCTCATGTAAAATTTATGAGGAGAACAAGCTCCATTGATTTGACCTTTTCTGTTCTTTTGTCCAGTAAGCAATGGAGTAAATGGATTATGGGCACAGACTTAAAAAAAAAAACCATGATTTGTGTACTGCATCTGTTTCATAAGATCTATTTGTTTTTCTCTCGTTCTGTTTGCTTCTGCAAATATATTACATATTGTTTTCATTGGTGATAGCTGCCTCTGAGGAAAACTGAAAAACAACCGCTTTGTTTATTGTTCTGGGGAAAGATAAAGCATCTATATCATCACAACATCCTAGAAACCGGAGCTGACAAACTTTGGTCCAGACGGAGTTGAGTTGCGTTCGCGTTTCGCGCCTCCTGTACCCCTGCAGTCGGCTTTTGCTGCTCGGTTTTAATGCTTTTAAATGTCAGCATCCTCCAAGCCGGAGAAGGAAAGCCATCAGTGATCACTATCAGCTCGGCCATCGTAGTGTTGGGTTACAGAAGAGAACAGCAATCACTCCAGCCTCTTAGTTTCCTCAGAGTCGGTCAGAGAAACTCCATGTTTGCTTTGTCAGGCTCAGAGAAAGATGCCTGAAAATATCAACGAAATATATCACACAGGCATAAATGTACTTCTCAGAACGCATTTGAAAGATTGTATTTTTATAGTGGGATGATTAGACGTCTTCATGTTTGACTGTATTGTGGGTTTTCTTTTATACCACAGGGTCAAATCTACACGCACAGACTAGAATGAACACATTTACCACATTTGGATAAATGTCTTTTCACCTGTTGCAGAGATGCTACACTTTTCTTTTTCCGGGTTTCAGCAGTTTGCTGGTGTAAACCTGGCTAGGTATTAGGCCATTAAAGTCAGAAATACCTCAAATTAAATTGTCTTTAAGACTGGGAAATGATGGCTTAAACATAAAATCTCAGATTTTTTTATATTAAATTCATTTTCCAATTTTCATAATTTCCCCTCCCCCTCTCTTTCTTTTCTTACGAAGGAATTACAAATGACAAAAATATCTTTTTTAAGAAATGGCTTTTATTTCAACCATCCCTGTATGAGTTGACCTGAATTCAAAGACCAAATAGTCAGAAGTTGTAAAACACGCTTGTCAAACGAACAAGATGGCTGCCATGGGCATGTTGACCTCATCTATGGAACTATGTGGTTAAATGTGATAAGAGTCATTTGACCTTATCACATCAGTGAATGGGTCAGATATGTTTGAGGCTAGTACAGTTTTGGGTTTGCATGAATTACAGAAAATATATTTAAATCAGCGTATCCTCTGTTTTAAAACTCATTGGCATGTCTTGCACACAGTCACTCACCCTGGACAACACAAGCTTTTAAAAACTGCAAAATAGTATTCCTACGACAGCTTGACATATATTCATCGGTACTGTATTATTTGAGAGAAAATTAGTTTTTAACATGTATTTCTGACCATAATAGAAATGAAAATATTGTTTAGAATACATTCCTCTTTTCTTAAAAGAAACAGAAAAGAAAACTCATGTTCTGGTTCCTCTTCTTCAAACAGAAAGTGTTTCAAAGCACCTGATGGGAAAGTTGTCTTTCCATGAAGCTTGAAATTCCACTATCCAGTGGAGGATTTTTATTTTTAAATTATCTTTTTCACAAGTAAATGTTTCTGAAGCTTTCAGTGTGTGTAAGCAATTCAACCATATAAAACCATATAAGTCAGCGTTTGAAACGAAGAAGAGTGAAGTTGAAGCAAATGGTGATGATGATGATGATGATGATAATCATCATCATCATCTTCAGGACCAATCTGTTAAAAATTCATGTAAACTAATTATATCTGATTAGTTTCCATTCAATTTCACAACTCGCCAAGTTAGTTTTCAAAGTATTTGACTTGTGTCATTCTCAAATATTGACCGTATTTTCCAGAGCCGAGCTCCTCTATGCAGTCTGGACTCAAACTGTTTTAGCTTACCTCAGCATATACTCTCTATCCGACTGCTGAGCAAAGACATTTTCCTACTTCTTCCCAGTGATGGAAACGATTTGGGTTATCCTGATAGAATAGGGCTCATTATAAGGTGTGTGCCAAAAGTTTACACAACCCTGTGAAATTGCAATGTTTTTGTAAAACTGAGGCCTTAATAACTTTGTCCCCCACAATATATTTTCAGTTTTAATGTGAAAATGTCATCCTGTTAGATGGAAAAATGTTAAGCAAACAGGAAAGCTGCGCAGATGCTCAGACCCTTTGATATGCACTCATCACACTTTGGTTCCGTTTTTACATTCAGTGTTTATGGTTACATGCCTAAAACTTGTCATAATGAATTTAGTTAACCAGAAATAAACATTTTTTGACATTCATCTGTTTGAGTCCTTCAGCCAAAAGCCGAAGTTGGCAGAGAGGCGCCAAGGGATCAAAGTGGTCCTACTGTCCAAAAGTATGAGTCAGGGGAAGGGCATAATAAAAATGTTTCATTACAGTAAAAACAGTTATTAGTAATAAGAGAAAATATGCAACAATAGTGACATTACAAAAAGACAAGCAGGTAGAGAAGGGAAGCTAGAGGCCGACAGCAACACTGAAAAAGCTGCGGGACGTTTTGGACGTACTGGCTGAGATTTAATAGTGAAACATTGTCCTGTGTTCTTAGTTTGAAGTAGGGCTTAAGCCAAAACCTGTCGTTTCCAAAGGAAACATTCAAAGCTGAAGCGTCCTAAAACATTGTATGTGGCTCATACATCATCATGACCAGAACAGCATAACCACAGTGAAACACAGCGGCGGTAGCATCATGATCCGGAGCTGCTTTTCTTTGCTTGGAATTGTGGGATTTGTTGAGATGAAATTGAGTCATAATTCTCGACAGCCGTTACATTTTGACCGGTTTTCTGCTAGAAAGCCGACGGTGAAGTGGCTTTGTGTTTTCGGAGTCACTTGTGAGTGCAAGTGCACATTTTAACTGTCAGTAGAATTGATTAGTCATTGGGAGAAAATGAAGGTTCTGGAACGAGTTTAGACCCAAACCTGATGGAAAACGAGAGCGATTGCCTGAAGAGAGCTGTGGGGCAAGAGACGTGCTTGGTGGAGCTTTGGCATGTTACAGAGGGCAAATAGTCACATGCTGATGGATTTCAACCAAGGAAGAGAGAATGCTGGGACATTTACTGCATCTCCACCCCTTTTCCTTCCTCTTCACCATTCAATACAGCACTGCAGCACCAAAACGTCCCACTAATACATGTGTTTCTTAGATGAATTGACCGAATATCTATCACACTAAATGTGGGGGGAAAAAAAGATTAAAAACATAATTTTTTTAATGGTATTATTGTCTTTACATGCCCAAACCTAAAACTTTAGCAATCATATGACAGCCAAGTTTCTGACTGGTAATAATTTGCGATGGAAGCAGCGCGTGATGCAGCAATTCTGCAGGAAACATAAATTAGTTTTATAAATTATCTAGAAGGAACAAAAACTGTCTGGGTTTTACACCAGCAATAAAATTAAAATGAGTAAAGTCAGAGTTTAGAGATTTATAACCAAAAAATATATTTCAAGGTGTAATTTATTGCCAGTTAGATGTTTGAGGTTTACAGCTCTTAAAATATATCCTGCTTGTTTGGAAAGTTTAGATGTTTAAGACCGATTCATATTTTCAGGTTGCAACTGAAAATGATGCCCATGTAAAACATCCTGCATTCAATACTTGTTTGAATTACTGCGTCAGTGCAGCGTGACATGGAGGTGATCAGTCTGCGGTCCAGTTGAAGCATCACGGTTCCTTTGTCTCTCATCTACCTCTTGACAACTGTCCTTAGATCCTCTATGGGGTTAAAGGTCGGGAGAATTTGCTGGCCAATCAACAACAGGAACACTGTGGTCACTGAACCAGCTTTCGGTACCTTTGGCGGCGTGTGCAAAACAAAATCAGCATCTCCTTAAATCCAGTCAGCAAAAGGAAGCATAAAGTCTGAAATGTCCTTGTAACATTTTTCCTTAACTCGAGTGTGATGTTCCCTCTGGTTAAGGACACAGTAGTGGCGTCTGTCCTGGACGTCTCCGTCTCCGCCTGCTGTCCACAACTTTCAACTCTCCACCCGGCCCCCAAGTGGGCTCGGCTTCACGACCTTTTGCATGTGCACCTTTTGCTACAGCAGATTTTTCTTCCACTCAACTTTCTGCTAATAAAACAGGACAAAACAATCTGTGACCAGGCGACTTCATCAACAATAACCTTTTGAGTCTAACCCTCCTTGAGGAGACGGGGCGTCTTTGCCAAATTTTATAATAAAACCTGTTAAAACACCTTTTTTTATTTTCTCACAAACTCAACTTTAAACTTTCGATATCTTAACTCATAGCAATGAAAAATTATGTGAAATATACTGTATGTAATGAATCTATTCAACACATAATTGGGACCTATTTGAATGACTGAAATGAACTTTTACACAATATTCTAACTTATTAAAATGCTCCATACATCAGATCTGACTGCAACATTTCTTGCAACCCCATTTCCACATTTCCTTCCAACATGCACCTATCAGCATGCTGCAACATCTGCCCCCCATCCCTGAATTCATGCAACTCCAGGCTACAAAGTGCTGCTGGATTTGAGCTTTTTGTTATATCTATATATACTGTGGTGGCTTATCTTTCAACAAACACACGAAACACGGTTCAGATTACCCATAAAGCGCTTATCTACGGGCTACCATGTGAATATGAATGGAATATTGCCTTCATGCTGATAAGATATCATTTAACTGGAAGAATCCCAGATGCAGATGAATCCCTCACTACAGTTTGTCCACATTCAACTTTGAGGAGAAACTGTTTTCCCATTTGGTCGCAAAAAACAAAAAAAAAAACACTACATATTCAGAATGTATAGAATTATAAGGTCACATTTTCGAGAAGAAACAAATGTCTTCATGGTGCCGCGAGATCTTAATGTGATTGTCCCGCAGCCAGATGAGCCGCCCCATCCACACAATGAGCGTCGCGTCCTGCAGTCTCTCTAATCCCGTCTGTCCTGCCGAGGCGGCATTTGCATACAAAAAGCCGAGCCGACACGAATTATCTTCCCAAACACGTTTACATTCTCAGGCTCCTTCTTTATTCTTAACAATCAGGATTATAATTGCACTTGAGTTTGTATATCTCAGCGAAACCACCTTCCCCCTCTTCCACCCACTCACGATGAAGATAATATAATAATAAATTAGTAATACTATCAGGCAGTTCATTGTCCGGTCTCTGCTCTCCTTTCACACCGAGTTCCGAGCTGTCCTTGCCGGGTTCACCCCCAGAAGATGCCCGGACTCCGCCGCCGCCGCCGGTTCCGCTCCGGACAACAGGTCACGGTCGGAGCGGTCCGGGTCCCGGTCCCGGTCCCGGTCCCGGTGCATCTCCTGCATGCTCTCCTCATACGTGGGCAGGTACTTGACCTCGTCGTAGGCCGGCAGGTTCGGGGAGGCGAAGTCCCCCAGGGGCCCCTCCGGGTACGGCTCCAGCAGGAGGTCCTGGGACGCCGACGTGGGTCCGTGGAAGAGGGACGGCTCCTCGCCGTGCTCCTGGTTCTGGTGCCGGTGTCGGGGCCGCGGGCAGATGATCCTCTGGATGAAGTAGCCCATGGCGAAGAGCAGCAGCAGGATCAAGATGCCCGACAGCTTCCGCGTGAACCAGCCGACGTTGTCGAAGAAGACGTGGATGGGGAGCTTGCAGCAGCTCTCCGCGGAGCCGGAGCCGGAGCCCGAGCCGGAGCTGCCGTTCCCGGGGACGGGCAGCAGGCAGCACTGGTGGCCGTCCACGCACTTGACTCCGCCGCAGCTGTGAAGGGCTTGGCACGCCGAGATGAGGCAAGCCGACAAAAGTCTCCTGGTTGTCCTGCCGCCGCCCAGAAGACGGGGCTTCATCTCTGCGCTGCGTCTTACACCTTAGCTCGGTCCTCTCAGGTGTTAACAAGTCTGGTCCCCAACCTTTTTCTTTCTTTCTTTCTTTCTCTTTTTAAATCGTCCCAGTCGGACCCAGATGATGAGTTAACACAGGCTCGGCAGCGCCGAGTGGGACACCAGCTGCAGCCCTCTTGCCCCCCACACACGCAGCCCCCCTGTTGCAGACAACCTGTCTGCTGTGGTGAACACGAAGCGAGTGGGGCAGCATCAGTGTGTCTGGAGGGAGCAGCAGTGATGGAAAGGATGAATGATCTTACATCATTATTACGTGAATACTTACTATTAGGCTCCCTGCGTGTCCTCACTCAAGTCAAGTTTATTCATAATATCCCTTCCCTCTAATTAGATTCATTTAACAGTATCGATTTTATTCAAGTGGCTCTATAGTGACAACTAAACAAGAGTATCAAGAATATCGATATGAAGTCGGTATGAGTATCGAGTATTGCAGCGACACAGTATTACAGGCTTTACAGTAAACGTCTATCTTTTTCTGCAAACTGATGTATTTTGTTGGGATTTTATACAATAAACCATCACAAAGTAGTACACAATTCATATAAATGGCTTATTTCTTTTCTACAACTAAAAATATCAAAAGTTCAAATTTTCTACTCAGTCTCCTTCCTTCTGATATGATTATGTGTAACATCCAGTGTATATACAAACATCTATTCTGTGAGGGGCTCCAGAGGCTTGTTTGGAAACCTTACAACTTATGGAAAAGCTAATTCTGCAGTATTCTAAGTTTTGGACATTTAACAGAGCAGTGTTAAAAAGTGTGTCACAACTTCAGATCAACCAAGATATCTAAAACCAAAGGCCAGGCAACGAGAGCTCCGGAGATCCAGCAATAGGAAAACGATTAGTAGCTTATTCCAAAAATTACGTGGAGAAGAGAAATCTTGTTTAAAGAACGCCGTGGGAAATCATGCTTTGCAATTTGCTACATGTTGAAGAAGGTGCTCTGCAGATGAAAACAAAGTTGAACTCAATTGTCTACACTGAGTGGAAAACCTGATGGTGGGAGGGAGGGAGTGTTTTTTTTTCCAGAAGGTTTGTAGGGAAGTTGCTCAGAGAGGATGAGAAGATGGACGGAGCTAAATGCAGGTCGGTCCAGTTAGAGCGACTTCTGAAGAATGAGCACATATTTCAATCTCAACATGTGTAAAAGCATAAAACTTTATGCAATTCTCATTCTTCTTAGCTGAAGATACACCTACTTCGCTGTAAGGCATTTTCAAAAATCCGAATAAAATAACTGAAGTCTCAGGTTGTGTAGTGTAGAAAATGGGCTGTCTGGTCCTTTCCAGGTACTCCAGCTTTCTTCGGTTGGATCGAAATGTGAAAATATGAAAGCTCTTGCGAGGAACTTCATACCTTCAAATCTGCTTGCTTTGAACCGGCCCCCTCGATCTGACTGCCCTATGGCTACAGGTCCATGTATAACCAGTGATAGCAAATGCCTCTGATAAGAGGCGCCAATAGCTCTGCACGTCTCATAAAAAATGAATAGTTCTTGCTGTGTGGGTATGTAATGGACCTTCATTAGAGCAGAAGCTTGATTCCCATTAGCTCAGCATCACCCAAGAGAGCCATGCGTCTGCAGCACTAAAAAGGACATAACCATAAATCTATCTCCCCGCTTTAAATAGTGGTCCCCTTGAACAACAGGTTAATTTTACTCCAAAGATGTTCCCTTGGACATCATCCAAGAATGACAGACGGCTCACAAAGTGGCTCTGCTGAACGCAAACAGATTAATTACAACACTCTGCAGACTTTTTTTGCACCGTAATGGTGCAGTAACATCAGTCATTTTGTGGCTACAGAAACCGGGCTGCGTATCTTTGCAAAAACTAGCTTGAGTTTGATATGAAGTGAGGGTTTGGACCTTTGTTGGGTCTAATAGGGTTTATTATGAGCAACAGCAAGACGAATCTTAAGTCACTGACATCAGTAAAGCCGGACTGGACCGATGAGACCAACTTCTGTCTTTTGACTTCCTGCATATTTCACCCTGTCCAGTCTGTTTGTGTTCATGTTTGTGATCAGCCCAAACAGAGCCTAGAGCAGCAAACACTTAATCTAATTCTGTGAGCATTGTGACGTCAGATTCAGCACAAGTGAAGCATTGTGTTTCCTCCTCTTGTCTGCCTGGATTAGGGAAACCCGATCGTAGGTTTTTCTTGTAATCAAATAAGCAATCAATATTCTCTGGACAGTGATTCTGAGAGTTCGCCGCCGCCGACTCCCTTCCTCTTAGGCCAGGTTTTGATGACTTTACCAGCAGTTGTTTTACCTCATTGCTTTTTACTGACAATACCAGCAATAATTGCTTTTAATCACAGCTTTCTCCCTGTGGGGCCTGGGAAGCAGAATAAAGATGCAGGACTCGTAGCATAAGGAGAAAATAAATAAATAAATAAATGAATAAGGACGTTGGGATTTTTAGTCACCTAATCCAACCCATAGAAACATTTAGAAAATAGAACAAGAAAAGCTTTTTTTAATATGAAGAGGTAGAACGAATGAATAAATAAAACAGTTCTGTATTCAATTGTCACAGTGAAAATAAAACAACAAAGAAGTGAGTACGTTCTGTTCTTTTCTGTTCCTGTCCGTATCGTTCTCTTACAATTTGCCCACATTAAGTCTTCATACTGATCTACGTCCCATCGCAAAGTGTTACTTTCATCTGAGTAATGGTGTGAAGTAAATTCCTTGTTCAATCTTTCCTCCTCGTTCTTGGTGCCCATCTATCAAGGAGCAACCTTCAGGACCGAAATCCAGCTAAATGGAGACCAAATGTCTCCAGTGAGAAACAAACCGATCATTAAAGTCAATTCCTTGCAAATGTATTCACAGCACTTGGTCGTTTTCTACATGCTGCAAACGGCGTTCTCGAGTGATTTGGTGGGATTTTATGTGACAGATCAGCACAAAACTCTAAGAACTGTGAAGCCAAAGGGAAAACTACTTGGTTTTCAACAGACCGGTGAGCATTTGTATTCAGCTCACTTGAGTCAATGCTTTGTTGAGCCACACCTTGGAGTACAATAGCTCTCCTTGCAAATTACCTCCAAGTCAGAAAGTAACTATGGACATCGGTTTTGAAGACCGGGTTGAAGTCGACCTCCCTTCATCTTCGAATCAAACAAAACTGGGGTCAAATGTTTGTGCTGCAAATTTTTTTATTTGTGCTGCTTTTGTTTTAAAGATACTACAGAAAGTCCAAAGGTGAAAAGATCAACCCACCCTTCCACATCTCCCAAATCAAAGAAAATGGTCCGTAAGCTGTTTGTGCTACATTTGTGCCGGAACATTTTAGCAGCACAAACCAGGACAAATGTAGCGCAGTTGATTGACACCAAATATATTTGATTTCATAAATGTGAGGGTTTCATAAATGTGTGAGGGGCTCACGTTGATCTTATGTGACCTCCAGAAACTTTTATCAACATTTTTAAAATGACGGAACCACAAATGCAGTACAAACATTTGACACAAATTTAGTTTGTGTCAAATGTTTGTGCTTTGAAGCTGGTTTGTGATTTGAAGCTGGGGTTTTTTGTTAGTTAGTTTGGTTTTACACCACTCCTCTGTATTTCTGTCTCTGTGTGTTGTGTTGTCGTCCAGCTGGAAGGTGAACCTCTGCCACAGTTTCAGGTTTTCCATTATCATCTGGCAGGTTTACTAACACGACAGTCCTTTGTTTAGATCCACCCACTTTCCATTGGTATACTCCTGAGCCTGCAGCTCCTCCAGAGTCACACTGAGTCTCTCAGGTTAGGTGGACAGACATGTCTTGGGGGGTTTGCACGTTTCTATTTTTGGATGTTAAACAGAAACATATTTAGATTGTTCACAAATGTCCTCTAACACAGGGATTCTCAAATTTTTCCATGCCAAATCAGGATTACCTTCTGCCTCTCTGCAAAATACGTAAAGAAGTATACATTTTTATTCTCGCTTTCATTTGTTATTCAATAATTATGACATTTGTTTAGCGTAAATAGTGACTCATACATTCTGATTGCAGTTTGCCGTGATTTCTTAGGGTTTTTTTGCAGCAGTGTCCTCCACAGCAAGTTTGCTGGAAGGCTATTTCATTTTTTTTTCTTTTAAAGAAATGTTTGCATTTTGCGCTTGCGTTATTTCTACACACTTTGACAGTTTTATGTAGTCGCTCACATCAAATCTCAATAAAATGCACATAAACACATTTATGATGTGGCAAAACATCAAAAATGTTTGAGAGGCATTATTAACCGTTCATTACAGGAGACAGAAAATGCTTTATTACTTGCTGACAGATGTAAAATTAATTGATGTTCGCCTAAATCTGTTAACACAGCTGCTATGGCAACCACGCTCTTGTTGCATTAGCCTATAATAAGCAGCAGTTCCTTCTGTGTGGCCAACAATTGAAGCTGCAACACTCGGGCTATTCTGTGTCAGTGTCATAAATTTTGCCGGACTCTACGCTTTTATCAGTCTGGCACAAAGGTCCCCAGTGTTGTGCTCAGTAATGCAGTCATACGGCGTCCATTAACACTCTGCACAGATGAATGGCAGCGTTCATTTTTACTTGTCGTAGATGCTGATGAACAGCTCGGCCAGCAGTCAGTGTCACGGTTATCACGTTTGCATTAATTATGAAACAAAGGCGACTCTGTCAGAACTCTGGACTTTTAATAGGCCCACTGGAAGTTCTGGGTTTCACTTTGTGCGCCGCAGAGCAGAAGTCAAAACCTCAAGGTTGCACTGTACTCTGACACAAACTTTAGCCTTTCTTTGCAACATTTGAAACAAAAAAAATCTTGCTGCCTGCATTTAAATGTATAATCTCACTATTGTTGCATTTTAATATGCTGCTGCAACACGTCTGTCTGGTTTACCCTGGCACTTTGTAGACACTGTACATGTTTGGGTCACTTGCGGGGTCATGAAAAAGTACTCACATCCCTTTAAGTTTTCATCATTTTATCCAGATACAACCACACATTTTTACATATTTTAATAAAGTAATTTTATAAGATGGAACAATGCAACGTTCAGTATAGCTGGGAATCCAATTGACATGATGACGGCCCCCTTACAAACCCACACTGAGAGAAAGACGGCAGGAAAGAAAATTCTCTAACTAGTCCTACGTCAGGTCTATAAGGTTGTTAGCGGGAAATAACAAAAAAAATCAACGATAAAGCCCAGGAGGAAAAATGAGGGACACAAAGTCTGGTTGGATGTGAATCTGAATGCAGTGGGACAAACTTTGCACTTACAAATTGGGTGAATAATGACTTAAATAATACAGACTTGTGAAAATCTGCCTTCAGAAAAATACTTCGAAATAAACAGTAGCATGAAACGGTGTTTAAATGCCAATATAGCAGCTAGCGGAGGCTGTTTTCATGCAGCTGTAGAGCAATCGGTGGAATCTACACGCATAAAATCAAATCAAATCAAGTTTTTTGTAAAGCCAATTTCAGTCAACAAGGCAGTTTAAAACACGATGTCCAGTCATAAAACATTACATTTTTGCCAACGCGATCATCAAAATCATCAAGCATGTATACAGCAAACATGTTGATCAGCGTCGCAGTTGTTATTGATCAAGTGCAACTCGAACCAGGTGGGTTGTTGGCCTCAATTTCAGAGGAACTCAGTGTTTCAGCTGTTTCGCTGTTTTCTGGGAGTTTGTTCTGGATTAGTGGAGCATAAAAATGCCAAATTCTTAAAAGTGTGGCATTCGTTTCCACTCAGCTGACTTTAGATAAAACTGTGCAACCAGGTTTGCCTTCAGGAGCCTGTGTTTAATTCAGACTATCGAGCAGAAAAGCAGTCCGGAGACAAATAACTCTCAAAGGCTGCAGAGATGCTCAGCTCACCTGGGAAAATCCGTCCAAAAAGTTGTGAGGTGTGCTCTTTCGAAAACTGATATGTTTTGGGAGAAGCCATTGTTGAAAGAAACCCATGCGATGTTCTGTTGAAAGTTTGCCACAGGTCATAGAGAGGAGCCAGCAAACCTGAAAGAAAGTCAAAAGAGACACCAGCTAAACTCTTTGGTCTACATGAAAAGTGGAGAATAATGGAGAATAAGCAGCTTCTCACCTTGGGCATGAAAACGGTGGTGGCAGCATCATGCTGTGGGGTTGATTTCTTCAAGGGGGTGGAGCAGAAGAATGGACAAAGGTTTCAGCCTAGATGTATTAAACTGGTATAAACATATTACCGCGTTCGGCTATGGTTGGAGTGAAAGTTGGTTTCACAAACCAAAGGGGCTGGATGCAGATGAAGGCCACGGTTTTCAGTCTTGTACTTACTTTTTAGATTTCATGAAGCCAGTGGCCTTTACTCAGAAAGGAAATTAGCAAAGAGAAGGCGGGAATCGAGGTTATGCACCATGCCACACAATAATATTAAATATTCTTTCTAGGATTGTGACTTAAACATGCTCATTTCAATTAATTACACAGAATTTAATGGGTTTCACTGCAAAAAGGCTATTTGAATTATATCATTCCTTATTTTGTTGACATGTTTATTTTTGTTTAAAATGCTATTAATTAATTGCAGACCCTGCAGTTGAGTTGATTAAAGATTTATTCGAGTCCCACCACTATTCTTTTCTTAATTGTAAAACCAAATGTCATTTTCGTTCTGGCTCACAAGAATGAACTGCATTTTGTTGGTTTATCACCTACAAGCCTAATGAAATAAATGAAAGTGTGTGGTTGTAGCACAATGTTCAAAAGTTCAGGGGTCATAAATATTTAGTAGGGTATTTAGGAGGGTATTATGTGTAGGTGCCATCGTGTGTCTGTGAATTACCATCATCTTAAGCTGCTATAAAAGTCGAGGCCTGCAGCCACTGTGGATTGTGTGAATCCAGAAAGTCCCACACCGCAGCTATTTCACACCCACATACCTCCTCTAATCTTATCGCTCTGCAGGCTCTGGGGCCTCCAGGCGCACAGACTGTGTGCTCAGATGCAGAGACCATGTTTATGTTTTAGTTTGGTTTCAATTGGGTGTTTTTGTACGGTTTCGATGCTTACCGGGTTCCATGACCGCTGCTGGTCGCCGCCCCTCCTTTCTAGCAGCACACAGAGATTCATAATTTATGGTTTTGCAAACAGTCTTCCCCAATAAAAATGATGTCCGCAAAAAACCAGCAAAAAAACAAACTTTTATTACTGTAGAATAAGTTAGTCTGGTGTGTTTAAGAGAGCCGCTGTTCAAATGCAAATGAGAACATCTTCGTTTTTCGACATTAGCAGAATATCAACAAAGTTTTGCACACTTTTGTAACAGACAGCCGTTGTAAATGTGACACTATAGAGTTGATCAAATATCCTCCAGATTTCTTTGAAACATTTATAAACCAGCCTTTACATTTTCCACTGAACAGAAATTCTGCATCAGTGTTTTATGGACATATTTTCATTCAGTCATTGTTATCAAGAAGACAAAAGAAAAAATGAGGAAAAAAAACATTTAAATATAATAATAATAATAAAAGTTCTCATTGAGGGTTAGAGACATCCTGAGCAGAAGAGGTGGGGGGTGGGGTGGGGGTGGGGGGGTGGGGTTAAAATCCCTCCTCTGTCCCATGGGAATGAGTCTGGGCGCTGTCAGAGGACCGGATCGTTGGGAGGTCTGTGCTGAGTCAGGCCTTTTGACTTCACGCAGACGATATATATACGATTCCCCTCATAAAGAGCTCCAGCCTTAATAGGCTGCTATCATTTATGGCGCTTTGATGGGTAAAAGCAGTAAGTGATTTGACTCAGCATTGTTGCTTCTGCTCGAACGGGTGTCCTCGGAAAATCTTACGTTAGATGACTGTAAATTAGCCGCTGCCATAACCACCCCCGGGTTTTTATGCTAGCAGCTACAGTTTTGATAAATTACTCATTTAGGGAAGGCATTGTGTTTTACAGTGTCTCAAATATGTTAACACTGCATTTTTTAAAATTTATTTTAAAATGCTTAAATGCACAGCTGCTTTTTCAAGTGGCATATTCAAGCTGCCTGAGTTCAGAGTACTGAAAGCGCTGACACATTGCTAAAAGTCCCCCGGCCAACCCCATAAGGGAGCGGCCAGACTCATTTTTTGCTTATAGATAACCCATCCAGCAGCCGATGACTCAGTTCCTGGCACACACAAATGAACGCACCACACAGACACCTGGAGGTTAAATATAGGATAAAGTTTTCTCTTTCCCACATGCTCTGAGTTGGGGTGGAAGGCAGGGGGATTTTTTCCTGCCCCCCCCAAGGCTTTGCATTTCCTGCGCTGAATCACTCTGTAAGAGGATGGCGGTGGTGGTGGGGTTCTGTATCTCAGAGGGTTATGGCACTATAGCTGTCTTCCAACGCCCACACTGTCCCAGGACTCCCTAAGGCGCTGCGCTCCATCAGGAGATGGGAAAGTAATGCATCAGCAACACAGAGAAAGAAGCTGGAAGGATAGAAGATGGGAAAGAATACAGACCGTTGACAGAATTAGCATGATATGTAGAGGTAGGTTCAGGGCCAGGTCTAGGCAGAGCGAGTCAAGCGGCTGCTTAGTGCCCCCACACCACCAGGGGGCTCCCAAGAGCACAAAGCTAGCGTGATAAATAAAGGTTTTAGATTATTTTTACAGTTGGTACGCATATAATAAATCTCTTATTGCTGTTGGCTGCTGCCGATGTTGAGGAAATATAAGATATTAAACTTGTTAACCTATTTACTATAAATTCAGTGTTTGCCTAACTAACATCATTCCTGGTAGCTAGGCTCCTAGCTAGAATGATGCTAGCAACTTAGCATCAGTCTTTGTAGCCTACAAATCTACCAGAAATGATACTAGTAGCATAGCATCATTCCTGCTAGGCTACTAGCATAAAATGACTAGTGTCATTTTTTGCTCAAAATTGGGCCTTTTAGCCAAATCATAATAAAAATCTGCTCATGGTCTCAAAAAGTCTCCAGCCAGCATTTATATGTTTATAAATTATGTAAGGAGAACTGATGTGTGAAGAGCAGAAGAGAAATGCTGAAATCAAAAACCTCCTATCCAAGCTCCTTAGAGACACAGACGATGTGCTTTCCATATTTTGTTTACACAGTGCCCTAATATTTGATATACTGGCATCCCACAATCATGAACTATATTTTAGTTGGATTTTATGTGTTAGGCCCTCACCAAATAGAGAATAATTCATGAGGTGCAAAGAATAGGGATATTTGTTTTTTTTCTTATTAGTAAAAATGTATTTTTTTTTCTTGCGTTTGTCCCCAGTGAGAAAATCTTTTTTGTTTTTTTCTGCAATTACAGCTGCAAGCCTTTGGAGTTATGTCTCTACCAGCTTTGTAACAAGAGAATGAGTTATGTTGCCCATTTCTCTTATGAAAACGTTGCTAAGGCTCAGTCAGAGTGGATGGAGAGCTGTGGGAGCATCACCTTGTGCCATGGATAATAAATTGATATTATTTGATCTAACCGTAACTCAGGCTTAATGTTCAGGGACGATGAACACTCTCCTCAGTTTTTTTCTTCTAGGATTTCCCTGCATGTAACTCTGATTTATGTATGTAGACCTTTAGGAGTGCAGGGGGCGCTCCTGAAGACCTTTTATCTACATTTTTTTACTCTCTTATTCTTAGATATGTTTGCCTTTTTTGTGAATATGTACGATTCCATTTGCCTTTAACTTGCTGGTTGCACAGATTTCCCACTGTGGGACAACAAAGCATGTCTATTTTATCCATTTTGTTATCATCTCTGATTAGTTTTTATATATCTGCTGAAGAAAAGCATCCCCACAGCCTGATACTGCCACCATCTTGCTTCAAAATGACATGGTGAAGTTTTAGTATTTGTTTGAACAGATGTTTGCTCACGGGGCTTGTAGCAAACTTCCAGCAGGACCTTTTGTTGCTGTCTTTCAACAATGTCTTTCTTCTCGCCGCTCTTCCACGAAGGCCAGACTTTCAGAGTTGCGTGACTTTAAGTTTTCAACACTTGCTTCCAGATTGTGAGTGAACAAGGAGAAGAGGTGTGTGGTAGCACTTCTGAATTAGATAACTAATCTAGCAGGATGCCCCAAAGATCAAACAAAATCAGACGTCTCCAAGAGGAAAGCAAAGAGAAACAGAACCAGTACAGACGACAACATGAAAAGTTAAATATGTAGAGATCAAACAAATACAGGACTTAAATCATCAGAATTAAATCAGAGAGAATGAAGTCACAAGTTCAGCCACGAGACGTGAGGAACTGATCCCCATCCAGGAGCAAATATTAAATCAAGATCAACCTTTTTTTCCCCTTTCATTTTCCTATTTCTCTTTGGATTGAGCATAGCTCTCATGTCATACATCATGTGATTATTTGGGATTGCTCATAATTTCCGTGTCACCTCAAGTCTGCCGCTGTGACCATTTGCCCCGTTCGGCGCCGCAGGATCCACGCTGAGCCGCTTTCTCGCTATGAGTAAGTCCACATGATGGTGAAGCAGCCCATTGTTGTCAACAGGAAAACTCCTTCCTCCTCCTGAGAGTGAAGAGTCCTCTGAAGATTTATAATGTTAAATACTCGCGTGTTTTCAGAGGTTAGGAACAGGCCATTATCCCATTGCAAAAAAAGTTAAACCTTCAAATAAAACACAAAAGATGTGTCATGTTTCCTGCATATTTCTAATTTGTTTAAAGGCGGCTTTTAATAATTGATATTTAACCTTTTGAGCACAAAAACAAATCATGGCAGTCAGCTGCTTCTACTTAAAGGTACTGAGATTTACTGATGATCATCACAAGTGAGCACTTTGATAAGTTTTTCTTACAAGCAACATTGATTAAAGTTCATCAGGAAATGCAGACGAGTCATTTATAAATTGTTCAAAGTCCACAAGTTTTCAGTAAAAATACAAGAAAATGGGGATGTCACAGCAAATTCACTCACATAGTGGATGATACAAGTACAGGCCACTTATTTACCATAAAAGAGCTAAAAAAAACAACAAAACATATTAACTATAAAGTACATGGGTGTAAAGCTCATGCTCTGGGCTTGTTTTGCAGCCACCTTGTAGTCACTGAGTTGACAATTAACTGTATTATTTAATAGTTGAACGTTAGGAAAGTTGCAGATGAAAACGGTGCAGCAGTGTCTAAATGAGTTCTGTGTGGAGAGACGGATAAAAGTCTTCTCAAGAAGAGAAAAGTTTTCTACTAAAGCTGTTTGTTATTTGACCTTTTATTTATTGAATAAGCACATATGTTTATCTGAAGGTGTGTTTTACTGTTTTACTCCAACTTGTTTAAGTATTTTTTCAATGTTGTTGTTCTATAAAACTTAATTTAGCAAAGGAGAACATGCTTTTTTAAATAATATTAATTACAGCACATGTTCTTAAATGACTTACACTGCAGAGAGTATCTACATATCATTAAATGCAGGGAACCTTTCCAGTGCTGATTTAGGTGGTAGACTGGTTGAATAGCGCCACCTCCAGGTCAGCATTACCATTTATTTTTGTAAAATATTGAACATGACTTGAGATTTGAAATCAATACACAATTTATTCATGTTTCATGCTAATGACTACTGATCTGGTTCATGGATTAATTTGACTTGTGAGGAAAAAAAATACATAAGCTGAATTTAACATGCACTTTCATTCATTCATTAATTTATTCATCCATTCTTTCATTATGATTTGGCATTTTAACAGTCAGACTTAATATTGCAGAAGCATTGAAAACCATGTCAGCGAAATGTTAACAAAAGGTTAGCTGAGTAAATTTAAAATATTTCTGCTAGTTGAACAGGATCTTATAAGTTTTTTATACATTGAAAACTTTCACTTTCTTTAGATTATAAAACTGCAAAGTATTGTGGGATTTTATGTAGTAGACAGGCATAAAATTACTAAAGACGTCTAAAAGAAAAGAAATAAAGACCTGACAAAAACTCCCACTGCACATCAGGCTGCACTCAACATCACCATGGTGATACATGGCAGTGACAGCATCATCCTGTGGGGAAGATATTCTGTAGCAGAGAGGAAAGCTGGTCAGAGATGATGGGAAAATGGACAGGACTAAATACAGGACAGTCCTGGAAGAAAACCTGCTGCAAAAGACCTTAAACTGAGTTGGAGGTTCACCTTCCTGCAGGACAACAAACCCAAATATACAACCAGAAAATCAATGAAATAATTTTGATCAAAGCAGATTCTTCTGGTTTGCCATGTGTCAAGCATAAATTGTCCCGACCTAAAAAAAAATCGATGATCTTTAGTAATTTAGGTTTTAGAGACCTCAAAATGTATTTTTACAGACATCCTCTATCCAAACCAGTGAGCTTTTTATTTTAAAAGTAAAGTGCAAAGTTTTACTGTTTACATGTGAATCTGTTAGAAAAGATGTCTAACTGTATTTGAAGTGAAAGCTGGTTTTATAAAGCAAAACAGAAAAGTACTCAATACTTTTCAATTTTCAGTATGCAAAGAGTCTTGTTCTACTTTTTGTTCCATCAGACACATTCTGAAAAAATACACTGCAGTTTGTGGTATTAATGTTTCAATATGTGAAAAAGCTTTAGGGCTAGAATTAGTTCTGCAAGCCGCTGCATGATCCTCACCTTGTATTTCTTTTCCCCAAGTCCTCTCATTATATTCGAATCCTGCTTTCCCTCTTTTTCATCCCTCTTTCTTCCACTGTCTTTGTTCACATCTCCTTTGGTTCTCTGGTCTGTCTTCTTCGCCACTGCCTGAAAGCTACATATCAATTTGTCAAGTTGGACAGGTGGCCAAAGGGATGACAGAGGAGATCAGCGAGTTGAAGTTTAACAGAAAAGTCTCTCATCATTTGTTAGTGACTCCCACTGGCCATCCGGACACCCAGTCACTTCTGCCTCACGTTTCTTACTTCTTCTGGATGAACTCTGCTGATGTTTCTTTCTTTGACAATCTACTTCATTAGCTGGGTATTTTTCCAGTCCCAACAGTTTATTTTTTCTAAGATTTTGCTGTAGTCAGCTCCATCCCTCTTCCTTTCCACCTTAACTAGCGAGGTTTTGAATTCTGTTATCTGAGCAAGTCTTCATCCTCATACTTTTATAGAAACTCATAGCATGTTTTTCAACCTGGTAATTTATGTTGAAACATTGAGCAACATTTGTTGTGTACTTGCTTGATGATTTTGATGATGGAGTTTGAGAAAACTGCATATTTCATAGTTGATGTTTTGTTGTTGAAATAAACACAAATAAACCTGACTTGAAATATAATGAATGAATGGTATGATTTTGTAATGTACTCCATTAATTTATTTAAATTTTTTTGGTGGTTTTGGCTCAGAAAGGGTCAGGGCAGAATGACAGTGATTATTTACACAAAGCAAGCATTTAATTTTAACCGTTCAAATCTTTTAACCCAGAAAATGATTTAGAACAAACTTAGAGTTGTGAAGTACTCACTTTAACCCAGAAAAGGAATTTGACCAGTTACTCTTTAGCTTATTTTATCAGAAAATATACTCACTATTTAGAAATGGAATTAGATACTTAGCAGCCATGAACAGGTGCACTTAGTTTACATACTTTAGAACAACATTAGATTAGTTTTCTTTCCTTTGGTTTGTTATTTTGTTAGTATTTCCTTTGAACTCATGTGAAGCACTTTGAATTGCCTAGTTTATATTTTATTATTTAGCGCACCGTGTTCCTTGTTATTAAACTGAATAGAATTACAGATCTTTATATAACTTTTCTTCTGGTGAACTTAGAAAGTGAGCTATTACAGGTTAGTTTTCTAAACCACAAAAAAGTAGCTGTTTAGGGAAGATCAAATATGAAAAATTGGACTGATATCCAATAGTAACACCGGTGTTATGCCATATTTACCAATATTTTATTTTATAATTCTTTTATCTGATTACTCAATTAATCGTAAACATAATTGATAAATTACTCGATTACTAAAATATTCATTTACAACAGCTGTAGTCAGTTGTAAATGACTACAGCTTTATTTCCTTTATTTCTTTATTTCCTCTGTCTTTTTCTCTAACTGTCACTATGCACTCCTTTGTCGCAGAGCCTGAATCAGTTGTTGTTCTCGCTAGTTTAGCAGAAAATGTGTATATTATACCCAAACTAGATACGTCTAGAGCAATTATGCCAAATAAAATGAGTTCTCAACCCAAAGAGACCCATTCTACCACCGTCAACACCCTGAGAGGTGTAATCCATCTGCTTTTCCTCAATCTGACCTGGATGGAATGGATGCGTCTTTCAACTGGAGACACAGCTCGCAGCACCACCTGTGTTCTGGTCAAAATTTTGGAAGACATCTTGAAGCTCTTTACTTCTCCAAAAGGATAAATGCATCACTGAAGCCGTAGAGACGATCGTCAGCAAGAAGGTGTTTGCAAAAGCCATAAAGGTCTATGGAGACTTTCGTACTGAAAGCACCGAAAAGTTAAACAAGCTAACCATCAAATATGTGGTCATCAGTGATATGGTTGAAGAAACCATAGTGATGATAAAGGATCTTTTCATTAGACTGCATGCTAATGAGGAATCCAAGAAAGTCAAGCAAGTTTCCATCTTCTCAAAGAGCAGAGCTCAAAGATCTTCCAGGGAAGATCAAGGGATTTTCCCCTAATTACTATTGCAAAAATTCTTCAAAGGTTGCTCCAATGAACACACCAGAAAAACAGTAAACTTCTTCCACTGAAAAAAAAAGCCAAATCTGAGCAGTCTGGAAGGAAAAGAGAATAAGTCGGCAGAAGTTTCTCTTGCAGAAAAGAACACACTTGGAGCATGAATGTGAACCTGACGATGAAGGATGTGTAGCAAAGGCTCAGCCAACCAAAGTGACAGAGAAAACTTCAGCCATGGCAGCCATAATTCCTCCAGAGATCCAGGTCACTGAAGAAATCACACCTGTGGAACTCTTTATTCCTCCAGATGATGTATGAGATATTGTAGATCTAGAAAACAGCGTACCTGAGATCCAGTCAACCAAAGATTTGCAGGTACAGGTGTTAAAACCAAAGCCAAAGTTTGGGGTGGACCAGGCCAAGTATCAGATTTGGAGGTAGAGGAATTAGAACCGGAGCTATTAGAACTCCCCCCCCCCCGTGGAGCACGTCACGTTACACGGTACTGTCGGTTTGCAGTTGAGTTTATTTAATTGTTGCCTGCAATGACCTCTAGTGGCATCTAAAATTAATGCAGCCACAATATTTTCCCGCTCTTACTGACCTAGTTGCACCATGCAGCGCTGGCAACCTCATTTATTTTCTCTGAGTTTTGGAGGTGAAAAAATATATAAAAATGTTCTCATTGTTTACTTGAAGCAGAGTAAAGCAACTTCCTGTTTTTGTTGCTGTTGGTCTTCTCTAAGCTACTTCTTTTTTCTTTTACACACTGTCTGAATTTATACAAAAGCCTAATGGGTTCGTTTCTTGCCAGTTCACCGGGAAGGATCCGGCTTGAAGGGCGGAGTGGGAGGAGTGTTCCTTTAAATTAATCAATCAACACGTTTATTTATTACAAACAGAGAAAACACAGAGATAAGGGAACATTCAGAGAAACCTGGACAAAAATAATGAGACACAAAAACTTCTAGCACTACAACTTATAACAACAACAACAACAACAACAACAACAACAACAACAACAACAACAACAACAACAATAATAATAATAATAATAATATTTTTATGATATTGATTTAATGAAAACGCAGTGAAGAACTAGTACTAGTTTAGTATCCATAAGAATACAGAGAAATTACTTTCCAATCATCAAAACAATGAAAATAATTTACATTAAATAGCCCAAATGGAAAGTAAGACAATTATATTGGGGTTGTAGATTGTAAACTGATCGATAAAAGCAAATGTGGAAAACTATTAGAAGAATTTCACATAGAAAATAAATAGAGAAAAGAGGAACAATGTGTAAATAATGTTCCTCTTATTTACACATTATGGAAGTAAGATGAATATTATGCTAATGTTTATTCCTGTTTTCCAGTTTAGAAGAATGATTTTATTGACTACAATAATGCAACTAAAAGAAAAACAACCTTTGATTTTTCTTGCTGAAGTCTGATATGTATCAAGTACAGAGAGTGGCGTAAAATATACAATTTAAGAAGAAACATGGCTCCACTTACGGACTGACTTTACTGTTCATTGCGCTTTGCACCACTCACCACCCATCACCTCTTGGCGAACAGTCATCATGCAACTTTCCTTTCCTTTACAGGTGTTCCTTCTGGTTCCGGTGATGTGCTCTGCATCCCCAGAACCAGAACCAAACATGGAGGAGCAACATTAAGTTTTAATGGACCACAAATCTGGAACAAACGTCCAGAAAACTGCAAAACAGCCGGAACACCGAGTTCATTCACATCCATTTGTTTAGAACTGCTTTTGAACCATAAGAAATATTCAGCAGGGCTCTTGTTGGTGGATCCCAGCGCCGTTCGAAATTATCTTTTGCTTTATTGCTTCACCGGCTGACAAATGGTGCGCACCCACTGACTCTACAGAAAGACTCCCAGCTTAAAACCAAAAGCGGTTTAATTGATTCCTGCTCATTTGCTTATAGGTTACAAACCAGGTTTATCCCAGACATTATTTAACAAGTCTGTAAATCATAAATACGACATTAAAATAGTCCAGAAAAGGCGGGGTGACGCTCCCGCCTACGTCACTGCCCCGCCAAACGCTGCGCCGCAATTGCGCAGCGCTGCAGCTCTTTAAGGCAAAGCGCTGCGGCGAGACTTAACGCAGTGGCGCTGTTCTAATGCAGAAACGATGAAGGCGTTGTTTACATGGGAAGAGACAACGACCTGATGTGTTTTGCTGCGCATCGAAAATCGCCCCCCACTGAAACGCATGTGCAGGTTTGGATTAACTGATGCTGTGTTTAAGGCGCAAGACTGTGTCTCTTTTTTTTTTCTTACGTTTTGCCAAAGCAAAAGGCGCGTGGCGTTTATCGTGACATGCGATCTTACGCACGGTCAGTTTAAGCGCCTTTAATGTAGATGAGGTGATAACGTCGCCTCCCCTCAGGTGTTTTTTTTTTTTTTACAGCTCGGCGCAGCAGCTGCAGAAGAAAAACTGCAGCCTGATCGAGGTTAGATTACAGCCGAGGGATGGTGGCGGAGATGGCGAGTTATGGAGCTGCAGGCCACCTGGAAGACGGGTGAGTTTCCCCCATCCGCCATCGATCACTACAACACAACGGATGAACGCGGAGGTCTTTTGTCGCTTCGGACACAGGAAGTGGAGGTCTTTTGTTTTGTTGTCGAGCCGCCGGGGCTCAGTTTATGTAAAACAGACAAGCGAGCAGAAAAACGCAAGCTGCGCTTCCTTGTTGAAAAAAAAAATCAAATAATTAAAAAAAGAAGAAAGATGTAAAACTGAAAGTAGTTTCAGACATAAAGGGGAAGAAGGTTCTGTTTGTTGGCGTCTCTGCGGAGCACGTTGTTTGTTGTTACACTAGTTGGATGAGTCACCGACAAAACTGTGTCATTCACGTTGCGCCAAAAAGAAAGTTAAATGATCAGCATAGTTTGCGACTCTTTAATATTTGTAAACACGTCAGCTTCATATTTTCAGTTTGGGATTGTAGTTGTTTATTGTACATTTCTTTAGACACGCCAGATGTGTTATGGTAAAATAAAAAAAAGGGTCCTCATCAGTCACTTCCTCTATCATTGTTACCCACTTTATGTTATTGTTGTACCAGCAGGTGAGCTGATACTGATGACTCATTCTGCTCAGTGACATACAACACTGGCCAGGTTCTGTTTGCACCATTAGCTGCATGGAAAAGTCCCCATCTGAGCCCTGCTTAACAGCAGCTCAGCCCTACGGTGTATTTTCTGGAGAAATCTTAAAACAATGAAAAAGTTTCAGACTAACTTTCCTAAACGTGATTCATGAACAGTAGAAGCAGCTTTGGGTTCTGTTGACCCTCACCTCTACGTTTACACAGTATGTGAATCAATAGGCTAATGGTGTTGTTGACCTTTGTGAAAAAAAAAATGTTCTCCCGGATCAGATTACATGCATCAAACTGCAGTTCTTTCTTTTGGGATTCCTCAAGGCTGTGTTCTGGTCTGCCTTCTTTTTCTGTCCGTACTGCTTTCTTAGACAGCTGAGATTCAGAGCTGCTATGGAAAGACATATCAGAGTGATAATCATTTAATAAAGTTTATCAATATTGTGATTTGAGAGCTCACAAAATCAGACACCGCTGTACAGGTTTGAAATGAACAGATGAGTTTTTCTTGAGAAATGTTATTTAAAAAAAACCAAAAAACTTCCCAGACCTATAAACAGCAGCAACAACACATTTTCAGTTTGACGCTGATGATTAATGAATGATTTGAGGAAAAAATAATTTGGTCAGGATTTTTTCTTTTTTTTTTCATTTTGTTTTGCTCCAGCGTTATTATGGACGCGACCTAACTGGCGGTAGTTTATCTAAAACAGATGTCCTCCCGCTGTGTTTACAGGAAGTTGAGAGGAGCATAGAAAACGTTGTGCCTGTAGCTTTCTGCTGAAACTAAAGCCCTCTGAAGACAGAAGGAGGATTGGGGCACATGAGAGCAGAGAAAGTAAATATAATACGGGAAAATTAAAAAGAATAGAGCCAAACCTTGGATATCAAGAAAATAACAGTCCATTGAAAAAGTATGTATAGTCCCTAAACTTTAACTTCACCTCATTTTATTGAAATTTCATGTGATGGATGATTATCAAAATGAAATTGAAAAATTTCTACATTTTTATTCCCTTTTATCTGATACTCCTGATTAAAACCTGTTGCCACCAATTACCTTCAGAAGTCGCCTAATTGTTAGAGTCCATTTGTATGTGATTTCAGCTTAGTATGAACCCTAACACAACATTTGTTGAATATTGGTGAATGTTTATTACCATCAATCATAGAAGGCACTGCCTTGTTGTGTACTGTAACTCTAGAGGTAAAGCAGAACACGACATGACAAATATATTGTCATTTCAATTTCAATGTGTGGGCAATTTTTATATCTCAAAAGGATATTTTGTAGCACAGTAATTGTTGTGAAATGTATTCCAAGCGTTTGAATGTACATTTTACATGCTACAGTCATCCAGTCGGACACATTTTCTCAGTTAGCAGATGTTCACACCTGAGAGAAATGACGTTGCTCACATAGTGTAGTAAAGGTCACATAGCGGAGGAAACACAGATGAGAATGATGAGAAGTAAAAAAAAAAAAAAGGCATACATCAGCACTGACACCATCACAAAAGGTTAGCATTAGGGAAACATGCTATAGGAATAAAACACAAGCAGGAAAGCTGGTTCAAGTAGATGAGAAGTTGGTAAAACTAAATAATTCTGGTAGAAAATCTGTTGGAAGGCAACAAAAAGAAAACATGCAGCTTGAGCTACAATCGAATGGTTTATCTCAAATAGTATTAATGTGTTATTTGTGGTATGTTTTGGTAATTGATTTACAGAGTTCTCCAACCAGTCAGGTTGAATGAGTCATTTTTGATAGAATGACTTTCATTCATTTCATGTAAATGAAGTCATTCAATTCAATTAATTTAAGTTTGTAAGTACTGTAATTTATTGATATGGGAACTGAAAACAAATGCACGCCATGTATTTCAGATTTTATTTGTAAAATAAACTTAAAATATCTTTTTAGGGGTTGGCGATATGGCAGACAAAGTATCACAAGAGTATTTCAATCTGGAGAGACTCAAACGGTGAAAGAAAGCGATTAAAAGAGTTTAATGACAAAATGAACATAAAAATAAAAAGTCCTTTGGCGATCAGGCCCTGGCCGGGAACATCGAGCTGGACTTCGATAAGCACGATGAACATTCCTGAAGCAGCATAGGAATGTAGACCCCCAGGGCCTGTACTGGTGGCGGTGGTCGGAGGAAGATGAGGCCTGAGAGCCGGGAGCAGAAGGAGGAGATGGGACGGAGGTGGGTCAATCGCAGCTGGTGAGCAGAGGAGGCCCTGGGTGGAGGTCCTTTTGAACTGGAGCCCGAACGATGATTGGCTGGAGCGAGGCTTGGACCGGCGCTGATAGGTCCAGGTTGCGATTGAGGAGGCAGGTGCGACTAGAGTCTTCCAGCCTGAATTTTCGTCAAAACTCCATTTCATATCAGTGCAGATTGATTAGTTTTTTGTTTTAAATTTGTAAAATACTGCCTAAGTGGGGACATAAACTTTTCTCACAATATACTAAATTTTCTCATGAAACTACTCAACAGGTTGTTGCTAGTGGTAAGAATGACAATCCTGATTGATGAATCATAATTTGTATTGACACATGGAGCATAAAATCAGCCAAGAATAGCCTTCAGACTTTACTTATTTTATTCACTTTCAGCGCTGAAAGGAGACATTTTTACCATTATATTTGAGAAGAGTTTCTAAAAAGGTCTGTGTAGTGTCTTAGACAGCTGCACAGACTGTATTAGGTCAGCTGATTACATGGACTGAAGACACTCCATGAAATCACGCCATGTCAAGTTTCTGTTTTTTTCTGAGGAATGGGCCTTGGCGTCAACAGAATAAAAAAATAACTCTTTACAATGGGCCCTTTGTCTAACAAAATGTAACTTTTTCTTGACCTTAGTAAAGCGTCTCAACATTCCCCCTGTTGGGGTCTAAAGAGCCCAAAACTAAAGAGGGAGACCAGACTGTCCCTATCTGGAAACATCCCTGAGGCTATTACAGATGTTCACATGTATTTGGTCATTGATGTTCTCTTTCATTTCATCATTCATGTTGTCTTTCATTTCATTTCACTTGCATTTGGTGGAGGTAAAAACGGGTTGGGCATCCCATGGCTCTAAGGCGTTGGATCGAAATCACAATGTCCTCCTTACAATTTAATGAAGTGTATGTAAAAAAATTAAATGTTAGAAGATGTTAAAGTGTTAAAAAATAGTTAAATGTTAAAAGAATAAAATATGATAATATGTAAAAGTTAATTAACTATAAAAGAGTAAAACGTTAAAAGAATATTCTAAAAGAGTGTTCACAATTCTATTGTGATATATATTGCTGTTGTTTATTGCCCGTCCCTCTACCTGTTTCTTCTTCTTTCACATAATACTTCGTGTCGCACCATAACATGAAATTCCATTGAAATGCATTGTAGATCGTGGCTGTAGCATGATTAAGAAAATGTGGAAAAGTTCAAGAGCTGTCAATACAACACTGTATACGGTCCAGTGGCAGCTGGTTTGTAATCGAATAAGGCATTTACTGTTTATCATATGTTATCTTAGATGTTGACCCAGGACATCAAGTGACAACAGCAACCCAAACAAAGCCAGCCTGAAACTAATCCGGGTCAGGTTTGCTGTGTTGGACTCGCTGTGGAATATTGTTGGACAAGTTTCTGAAAGGACTTGTAGCAGACTAATCTAAAAACGCACACAGGGTGTTTTGCTTGTATGAAAACATTTAAACAACCTCAAAACCCACATGTCAGAGGAAGCGATGATTACCAAGGCAACCAGATAATGAGCTCCGTTCAGCAGTTGTGGTGTTTCTATTTGGGAGAGGCACAAGTCAAACGACCTTGAGAGAAAGAAAGAGGGAGAAAAAAAACACAGTTTTTCCTGGACATTTATTGTAAAAGACAAGGAAGCTGCAGTGCCTTATCGGGATAAACAGCTGCCAGATGATATATCCTCATTTCCTATTTCACCATTTGGCTCATGTTCGGGGGAGTTTTAAAATTTTCACAGCCGACGGAGAGAAACAGGAAAAGAGGCAGATGAAGTGTTTCACCACGCCTCCCTGTGGGTATTTTGCACTCTCCTTTGTCCTCCTAATAGAAATCAGACATGTTGCCTCTTGTTGAAACTCGCATTGTATCAGCAGGCTGTCGAGCTGCTCTTCTTAAAAATAATAATTCAAAAAACTGTTTGAATACCATTAAATATATCATATAATTTATTCTTAGATGGGCTGTCAGGACTCTTGTCTAAAACATGTACAATATAATACCAATCTAACATAATCATGGAAGAATACTTACTAGTTTTAACTTTGTTTCACAAATTTAGGCCTACTACACATTACAGTCTGGTAGATTTTGGGGGGAAATAGAAAAACAGTGATTGTGTGAGTAGTTCTACTTTGTCTGCTAAGTCGCGTTAGCATAAAAATGTGGCTAATTTTCTTCAGGTTTCGTGATTTAGTAACCTCCTGTTCCCTAGAGGCATGACATAAAAGCAAAGTGTCGTAACGGTGCTGTGCTACCCAGAGATTCATTCTTTTCTTTTCTATTTGCTCCATTTTATGCAGACGATGTGGTTCTGTTGTCTTCAATGGCCCACGGTCAAGTTGCACCCCTATTTCTTACTAATGGATTTCCATTTGTTCCCTTTTTACTTTTGTTTCGTTTGTTTTGTGTCCATCTATTTTGAAGCATTACAAAGCCATTTATTTTTGATAATTTACAAGGGTAAATTAAAAAAACCATCAAATCTTACAAAAAGCTTATTTTCGCAGAAAAACGTTATAATCAAACCAATTTCTATTTATTTTGATTGTGATTCATGTTTATACTTATGAAATATGACAAATTGAAACAACCTGGAACCTGCTATTAGATTTTGTTAAATAGTCACATTTACTCAGTTATGAGTAATTTATGAGTAGATTATCCTAAATAAAAGTTGGTGAAAGCGCATATAAAGCATCTCTCCTGCAGGTGTGATTTGTTGCACCTTAGGAAGGGATCCATCCCTTTTTCTAGGTTCTGAAATCTAGAAAAAGTCAAGTGAGAAATTACCAAAGCCGGACAGGGTACACAACTGTGAAGGCATTTAATAGCCAACGTCAATCTATCACTAAGTGTCTCTAATTCGTCATAAACCCCCAACTCAAAGTCCATAAGACCCGGCATGTTTATAAAACATGGCATTGCTGAGAATGATTAGTCCCGCCATTCACTTCATCAGCAAATTATGCTCCATTTACAAGTCCATAAAAATTGATCTCAGGACTTAAATTAAGTCAATGTGTGCAATTAAACACTCTGCAAAAATATTATTAACCCTACTTATGCTTTAATAAGCATAATAATTTGCTCGTTAAAACAAATGTGATGGTTTCATTCTCACACAAGTTTATTTTTTTTCTTATCTGAACTCTTTATTGGAATTGCTTTTGATAAAAGTTTCATCTACTGATGTTAGATTTGAAGCTTGCTGGGAAAATTAAGGACTTGACATTTTTAAGGTTACCAAAGGATTTTATTTAAAGACTTTGGTGGGAACTTGCATCTTTTCACAGCGTGATTACTAGATTTCTGTTCATCTTGCACGTCTCACAATTCTCACTAATATTCATTGGCAGAATTTGAGACTAAGATAAACTACGTCCAGCATCGTCATTGTGTTTGTCAGTTTGATTTGTTTGAAATAATTTTGCGTTCATCTTTTCTGTCTTACAGAGAAGGGGACGTCCCTGCCCTGGTGAACAAAGGTACTCACTTTCAGTCCTTTCTTTATTTTATTGCTGTGAGCTTCTCTGTTCGCTTAGACTTTGCGAGGAAGCTCATGAGGTGCTGCATTTTTTAATGCGGTTTCTCTGCTCTGAAACCCACCTTAAACATCAACACCTGCTCCATCAAAAAGTAGCAAACAAATAGATGGAACCAAAACGGCTCCACCGACCCAGCTCCCAAGGACAAAGCGACCAGCCCAAACCTCAAAACATTCTGATTCCCTGGGAATCCCACTGAAAAACAGATTTTCTGCACTCCAGCATGAGCCTCTGAGTGAAAACCCACCTTCAAACATCAAGAATGAGGCAAAACCAGCACACCCAACTCCCTTAACTCCGAAGGACAAAGCGACCACCAGGAAAACGAAAGATATGCCAAGAGTGCTTATTGTTGGAGATGAGGCAGTAAATGGAATCAGTCATGTTTGCAATCCCAAGGAAACGAGAGTGGTTTCTTTTCTTGGGGACACTGTATCTGATTTGACTCGCAAAGTGCTCTCTCTAACCACTGA
>CAEGAF010105616.1:0-16768 GCA_903067075.1 Micropoecilia bifurca
TTAATGAAGTTAAAAACATTTAGGATCTTGGTGAATATTTTTGATAAGCCCATGCGAAGAGGAAATGCTGGTCTCAGCGTCATGGCGGAGTTCAGATTGACATCTGCCGAGATCGACTCAAAACCTTCCGCGATCGACGTATTGAGCAGCCCTGTCGTAATAGATTAAACCCAAACATCAACTTAAAAGTTACCTGACACATAAAAAAATATCTTTTCAAACCAGGATGTCCTGTTTTCTTTTTTATCCACAATTTATCTTAAAATTGCAGCTAGCTGTTTTAGATTTTTTTTAAACCACTTTCTACTTTCACCATGTTTTGGCTTATTAAAGAATAACAGGATGAAATGTACAGCTGAAATTAGATCTAAGTAACTTGAAAGCTCTATAAAGACCAGATTCTTTGTATAATGTCCAAATTTATGCAGAATCTAAAACTAAAAGCGGTCGTGCTTCGTGACATGCAATAATTACGGCCTGAAGGTCTCAGTGTTTTTCATGTCGCTGTCATAAAACATGGAAGCAGAAATGTCTGAACAGGGAAGAGCCAGTGTTCATGTCTGTTTCTCCCTGAGGTGTGCTGATTAGTGAGACCACAGATTAAAAATCACAGCTTTATATTTAAACAACAACATTTTTACAAGTCATCATTTGCAAAATAACGTAATTTGGAAGTGAGGTAGAAGTTTTGGAATAATCCGTGATACACAAGCAGCTTTTTTGGGAAAATGTTGAGATCATTTCCAGATTCTAAAGAGAAATCGACACTGGGAATTGAAATGATCAGTGATCCAGCAACGAACAAAAAACCTCCAGGAACTCAAGAACCCAGGAACTCACTGAAGAGCTGAAATCGAAGAAAGCTAAAGCAGAGAAAGAGTCGGGCCAAACTCCTTCTCCTCCTGCTTCGTCATCACTTCTCTCCGGCAAAAAGTGCAAATTTCCTTCCCAGGTGATAAGAGTGGGAGAATAAAAGAGGCGGGAAACAGAGCTGGGTAATACTGATAGACATATTCACTCTGAGCGAGCAGACCTGGAGTTTTTAAATCAAAGGATAAAAAAGAAAATGCTCCCCTCAGCAGAGGTGGGTTTAGTTGGATGAATGGACTTGACGGCGGAGGTGAGGCGGCGGTTCGGAGGAGGTTGGCGGATGTCAAAGCAAGTGGCTGAGACATGGCTAATGCTGCCGCTGAGCTGTGGCCACCTGAGTAATTACTGCCTTCTCTGTTTGGTTAATCCCCCGGAGCGGAGCAGCAAACTCAGGAGAGAAACGCTCCGAGCGCTGAAGGGCTCTCGTCATTCAACTTCAATTATGATGAGCCGTGACCCGCCTCGCTCAGAGAGACACGGAGGGGAAGGAAGACAAAGAAAACACATCTCTGGAGCCTCTTCAGGCAAAAAAGACGGAGATGATCTTGATATTTTAGGGCTCGCTCTGGTAATTGAACTTATTTATTGCCTTAGATTTAACATACTGACGTTTAATCGATTTGTTTTCTCTGGAAAATAAAGGGATTTATTGGAATGTTTTATGCAGGAGACAAAAACTAAACAAAAAAGTTTTTGCACATCTATTAGATACTGCTGTCGCATTTGGAAGAACTGCAGAGACGTTGCTCCACTCCTCACTTTTAGCAACCTTTCATTAAATTTTGCTGAAAATTTTAGGTCCAATTGTTAGAAAAAAATGACCCACTGTCAAAGAGTGACCTATTTCTACAGGTCTTTGTAAAGGTTTTATACAGACGCAGGTGGCTTTGTACTTTGCTTCCATGCAAACAGATTGCCTTGTAAACATAAAAATGGTTTTGATGGAAAGTTCTTTAGACTATTTTGTTCTACTAATCTATTTTGACTGAAAATATTAATTCTTAGACGTTCCAGTGAAGGTTGAGATGTTTATATGATAGATAATCTAAAGAACTGGATAATGGAAGAGACTAAAATATCGACATCACAGATAAAAAGGTCAAAGCATTTTTGGAGACATTCAAGAAGCTGAACATCAATTATAGGTTTAATTAATAGAAGCCTAAATTTTTTTAAAATAAAAATGGTTGACAAAACTATACAAATTAATACTTTTTGGAAATCAAACACTCCCTTTACATTGTTTTATTGAATTAGTAGAGGTGTCGGTGTCATTTCCTGTCAAAACAATCTACTTAGTGGGATAAGGATTTCAAATCTAAATTTGCAAGGGGTATGAACAACTTTTAAAGTAAATTCAGAAGGAAAAAATTTTCCCATCCATCTTCTCATTGTATCTGTATATAACAAGGCTGGAGATTTCTACAGAGATCCCATCTAGCCCATCAAAGATAAATCAAACAATGGACTTCAAACGAATAAAAAACGAGACAAATTTTAGTTGCATCACTCATTTTGTCAAGAAGATGTCTTTTACTATGGATATAAAAGGGAAATTTTGATTTTACTAAAAGCAAAATAGCAATTTTTAAAATTTTTTATATCATCCACATGCCTTTATTTCCCCAAAATTATTTAAACTTTGAAAAGGGCTAAATCAAACTAACTACGTTCACAGACTGACGGAAATTCACCTGTTTAAGATAAACGTTGCTGTAAATATACAGACATAAAAAACAAAAATAAATGTAATATTCTGGACTCAGCAAGCAGTCATAAAGTCATAAAGAAACAACCTAAAACCACTTGTTTCAAAGCTGCAAATACTTGTCTGCGTCTCAGCATCAGAAAAGGCGATAGAACTTCAACTCTTAGGGTTACCTTTGCGTTCGGAGCGCTTCTTCCGCCTCCTCTTAAACTTGCGTCGGATCAGGCAGTAATAGGAGCCCAGGCTGTGCACATCGTTGGTAAAAAGGGCCATGCTTTCGAACTCCACAATACTCTCTAAAATCAACTAAACCGCTATGAAGGAACAAGGTACAACTTGAGCTGGAATCAGTCTACCAGTCCTGCACCTCTGACAGCCAACGCTATCACACTTCAGCCGCTGAGTAAAGTCATGCAACAGACATGCTCAACTCCACAACACCTGCAGCGTTTCTTTGTTTCTACCCTCATAACCAAACTGTCTCTCCATCCCTCCCTCCCTCTCTTTCCTCCTCCTCCGGCTACTTCTCTCCTCTGTTGACTCCATGGCTGCCCTATCAGGAGCCAGAGAGGGAAGGTACCGGAGTGGAGTGGGACTGAGAAGGAGGAGACTGGCTGAGAGGAGAGACTGGTAGGAATTAACACATGTTGGAATGGAAGCTTGAATACATCGGATTTTTACCCAAAAACCCCCAAAAAACAACTAACTTATTTAATCAGTTTTTTAGGTAATTAGGTAATTTACATACAAATGCATCCAAGATCCTTAAATCAAGCTCCTGCTCTATAACATGCTGCAGTTAAAGAGAAAGCAGGACACACACATACACACACAGCTCAACAATGCACAGCCACTCAACCTGGTTAGATGATAAGTAATGTTACTTTCTCTTTTTATTTACATGAACTTTTATTCCCTAACAAATGTAAAAGTCGCCAAAAATTTGCCTCTGCAAAGAAATACTCTGCTTCCCTCTAGTGGTCGTATGATGCAATTGCATTTTAAAACTAAATGTTGCCCTTTGTGTGCCAAATTTTATGATAACGTGGCTCTAAATAACATTTTTGTTGGGTTGTAAATGTGTTCAGGATGAATGAAAAACTGACACTGACCTTTGATCTTGCAGAAAGTCTGTGACTGGAAAAACCTGTCGGAGACAAAGAGAAAAGCATATTTTCCAGGTAAGTACTCAGCAGGATTTTTGGCAGAGTGAGACATCTTTGTCATTGGAACACAAAGTCATCACATTTTCACAGATGTGCTGGACCATAAAAGAGACATACGGAACCCAGAAGATTCATAAATAATCTGCAGCTAAATGCACGAATACAGATTTTTATCTTTGAGTTCTATAGTTATCAACACCAAAACAACAGGCAATGTAACTGAATCGACCTTAAATTGATGTTTTACTTTTCTGAGTTGATCCTTCCTCCATGACTTACTGTGACTTTCTTTTTCTACCAGTTTGCTCAACTCTACTGGACTTTAAACTGGAAATTTGTGTTTTGGTCAGAAAAGAATAAGATTAAGTTTTAAAAATGAATCACTCAACATAAAATTTAATTGACAAAAATACAGAGAAGTTTAAAAAAATACAAATCTGGTGGCCTTTGTCTTTAAAATAAAAATGTAAGTCTTTCAGCAGGACAATAATTGAACAGATGAAACTAAATCAGCCAAGTAATGCTTCATAAAAGCATTGCATTTTCTTCTCAGTCCCTAAACTAAAATCTTTCAGAAAATCAGAGGTCTGAGCTAAAGAGAAGAGACCAAAAATAGAGTCTGGACCCTATACTGTCTTCAGCAGTAGATCCAAAAGTTAGCAATTAAGGTCTGGTGTTCTGTATGTTTTATATGTTTCCCTGGTTTGACAAACAAAAATCAAATAATGGCTCATAAGCAGAGCTAAGTAAACTCTAGATAATTCAGCTGTTTGAATTAACTGTATAAGAGCAACAACAGATTTTAAGCCTGTGCAGAACCAGCCAGCGTAGGATTCCCATGATCTACAGAGTTTGTGCAAAGAGCAACCATTTGCACTATTGATAATTAATACTAGATTCCCCCCATTCATGAATAAGACACCAGAATATTGTAAGTCCTTGTCAACCGTCAACCAACCATTTATGGGGAAAACACCTACCACCATCACCACTTTTCTGGCTCATCCATGTGGGATGTTACAACATATATCTCCTAATTTGGGTTTGTTTTTTTTCTCAATGAATAATTGTAGAAAAATTCCAAAGAGCTAAAACTAACTGAATCTCCAGGCAAATGTGAGAACTAGAAAGCCTCAAAGCTCCACTGTCTTTCTTCTAGATATAGCACCCTGGGACAGGGATGATAGTGCAGGAATGCAAAACGAGAAGGAGGGAGAATAACAGACATTAAAGCCTGAGAAGTACAAAGGAAAGAGAGGCGAGGATATTGAGAAAAACCCTTGAGTGAGAACATAAGATAAAGAAACGAAGAAAAGCTCAGCTGAGACGTAGAAATGAAGACAGGGAGGCGGAATGAGGTGAACAGAAAGAGTTAGGGAAGGCTTTCTCCAAAAATACAGATGAGAGACCAACGAAGTAGCGTTTCTTCAGGTTCAGCTTCTTCACATTAAATGTACTTAAGGTGCTGGTTAAAGGTTAAGAGAATGAGAGGAAGGTACAGGCCACCAGATTCAAGTTAATGTCTGTGAGGCAGAGAATCAGTATGAGAAAGTAAACGATGAACATAAATATACTCCAGACGCAAATTCATTCATGCTTCTGTGTGCAGGCCAACCATAACTTCAGCTGACCAACTTCCATCACCGCAGCCTTGGCTGACTTGCATCTGCTCCGAATGCGCGCTACTTTATTCTCCTCAAATCGAGACCATAACAACCATTTCCCTAAGAATTTAAATTTATAGAGCATGCACGTTCTGCGAGCCAGCAACAATAAAGTCAGAGAAGCATGTGATATTGTAAAAGTTGTGAAAAGCAAACCCGGCTCTCCGTCTTGGCATTTGCAGCGCTGACTGAGTGGAGATGCGGAGAGAAGCTGTGGTCACCCAGAATGAGTTCAAGACGCTTCAACTGACCTCCTGGTGACTTTTAGTGTGGTTTGACAGTCGAACAAGAACCTTGACAAAAACAAGCTCTTAAAATGTTTTAAAGGGAGGAAATCCAGGCTACTGTGGTCAGTTTGAATGTTCAACTAAAATGCACAGAGATTTAAGAATAAACCAAGTGGGAACAATATTTTCCTCCTTTCTTCATGTGTCTTTCCAAAGACACTTGTATGGATTGTAAACTCCATTTCCAAGGTTGGAATATGACTTAACATGTGTTTCATTGAACCTCAATTTACCCTCAATGCATTTCTCCAGCTTTTTCTCCAAAGCAAATTATTGAGAAATTAACAGTTCTCTCTATTCTAGTATAGATGTGTGGAAATATCTTGAATAAATTCATATCTTATGGTCGCAGCATAATGCCACAATGAAAAGAAAACAATAAAAAAAAATTAAAATCCACAATTTATTTTCAGTACACTAGTGGGGTCAGAATCAAGTGTTAAAAAATAGAATATAACTTGGTGCCACAATTAATGGCACCTTTAACAGTGTAACTACGGCATAATTTAATTTAGTATATTTTCACTTATTCTCTGTATAAACTCCTTATCAGTAGTTCTTAACTTTTTGTTTGTCTCGGGATTGAAATTGGCATGGAAAGAGGCTTATTTTAGAAGAGTATTTGTTCTGCTTAAATTTCATAAAATTATATGGGAAAAGTGACGTATGTCACGTGTGTCAAAGCATGCAGTACTGTGCTCCTCTTTTTTATTTTTTTCTTTGAACCTACCAGACTTTCCTGGTTCTCTGAAGCTGGTCTGGATCGACGTTTCTTCTGGTTTTCTAAAGATCCAAAGAAAGTATTTGTTGTAGGGCTGCAGCAGCACCAGGAAGACACGTCACTGAGACACTACATGAATATTCATCATGATATCGCTTACGATCTTCACCACCTTTTGTTAGCATTTCAGCAATTAAAAAACAGACATTACATGCATGGCCATGAGCTACAAATATACTACTAAATATTACATACAAGCCGTCCTTTTGAATTGCAATATTGCTAATAATGAGACGGTTGTGACTCAAAATATTGCGGGGCTCTACATTTTTCATTTTTGCCTGTTTTGATTCCACATATGGGCCATTCACTGAAATAGACTGGTGTAAGTGAAAAGAGTTAGGGTTCAGATTCAAACCTTTAGTTGGAGAATGCTCACTTGTTGTCTAAAGAAATAATCATATGAATATGATGTAAAATTGAGATTAACTTCTCCTTTCTGCTCATCAAAATGAGCAAGATGAGAGGAAACGCCACTGACGGATGTCTTGATTTCATAAGTCAGCAAACAGATGCTCAAAACTCATCCATTTCCAGTCGCAGCAAAACTTTTAAAGAACTTTGGTTGTAATATTTAAAACTGTACGCAGACCCAGGTCTGTCTTGGGACAGAATGGTGACTGAGAATAAAATACAACCCAAAGATCCACTGTTGTAAAATTCCCAACTATTAAATAAGGTGAAGGATCTGGCATGCTGTGGGCCTGTTTCCTTTATAAATAGTTTCTTGTCACATCTGCTGCAAATAATGACCAGAACATCCTTTAAAATATGTTGTAATAAATAAATTAGATTTTAAATGTCCGTTTTCTGGTTGAAAAAAGTAAGAAAGTATATAATAAAATGAAATAAAAAAGAACCTTTTTTATGGTCATCTCAGTTGCTAGATCTAAATCCTATAGAAAAGCTCACAAGAGGATCAGGATTCTAAATAATCTAGAAAGACTCTAAACATGTAAAATGTTGTAAAAAAGGAAAATATTAAGCGGCTAAAAACAAATGTTTCAAACTGTGGTGGGAATTCTTTCCAGTGATTGAGAACAACTAAGAGATTAATTTATTTTAAAGATTTTCAAGCATCTTCTAAAAAGAGCAGGGAGTTTTGCACCAGACAGGTTTTAGGATACAAAAACTGATGGAAATAAGAGCTAAAAATACTTTAATCTGGCAGGAATTTAAACAAGCTGACGTTTAGAAAAACAGCAAGCAGCAAACGAAGAACCACTGGATAAGCAGAAAAGAACAACCTCACCTCCAATAAACTTTTAGATTCTGAAGAGCGTCTGAAATACATTTCTTTCCAGCCTTATTTCCACTCCCAAGTCCGAGGAGTTATCTCAAGAGGAAAACAAGTGAAAAAGCAAACCGACAGATAACGCGCGTGTCCTGCAGCGCCTCAATATCCGAGAACGAGCGCAGATGAAAAACATCCAGACAGACCAGAGTGGAGTCTCACTGCCTTGTGAGGAAGTCAGCAACACTCACACAGTTTGGCGAGAGGGAGACGGTGCGAGAGATTAGGAGAGACAGAAGGGGTGAGCCTTTGTAGCTGCAGACCTCCTCTCAGATCACACCGCAGGCCAAAAAAGAGAGAAAGAACTGGATACCATATTGGACCGTAATTACGTTTGAGAGGCTGGGCATGTTAGAAACGGGGGGCTATGAAAGAAAAATCAGTCAACTGATAAGAGGAATGCGTGACTGTAAACCGTGGCTCGCGGTATTCAGCCAAAAAATTAGGCCAGTGGTTTAGTAACGACTGGCCACACACACCATTAACACTGACCCCTCCCGCTGACCTACCTTTGGTGCAATGACAAAAAGTGTTTTAATCAATCTCTAAATTACTTTTCCATGCGGTAACACATGCTTTTTAAGTCCTTTTCTCTGAGTTACTGTGACATCATTCAGTTCAGATATAAAGTGGGATGTGTGTCAGCAGAACTGCTTTGTTTTTCAGAGAGATGCCGGATGACTGAGTCCATTTTTTGTCCCTAGAAACGCATTTACCCCATGGTAATGTTTTTGTTTTACTTGTATTCCTCCAGCAGAGGGCAGCACAGTAGCAAGAACAGCTATAACATGCAAGATCATAATCAAATGTAGATTTTAGTCAGACGACCTGCAGGCTGAAATTATTTAACATTTTATTAAGCAAATTGTTTCAGTCTAAAACAAACTTATAAGCCTCTTTATTCTGATTCAGGGGAAATTACCTTATCTGCAACAAGCCTGTCTTTATTAACAGTCAGAAAAGTGAATCAATCGGTCAGAGATGGGAAGATTAGTGATCAATCTGAGCTTATTGGCCCCTCTAATGAAAATTAAAACCAAGAACTCCCAACATTATACATCTATAAATTCTTAAACCATTAGCGTTCACTTTGAAAGACTTATAATGAGCTTATTAACAATTACATAAAGATCATGGGCATGTGCTTTGATGCACAAAAAGAGGACAAAAGTATAACTCCTCAATTTTTATTTGTTTTCAAAAAGTTAAATGACTTAAAGAATATTGTTTTTTCTCATTTCTCTCTTTCTCCTTTAAGTAAAACTAATTGGTCAAAACTGGAAGTAGCATCTCATATTCCAAAGAAATCCAGAAATTGGTTCAGGCCTGGAAAAGACCTGGCTGCTGCATCTCTTCAACTCCTTTTTCCTTCTACATCAAACTCTGCTTCTATTATTTTCTTCTGCATTTGAACATGTGAAATATGTATTGTGTTTAGTCTTCTGTTCTGATGCCTTTGCGGTGCTGCTAATTTAACGTTTTAGTTGTTTTATACCTTTTAAATGCAAAAAGAAGCTCTCTTACAGGAGTTTTACTACCAATAGTCATCAATTAATTTAGTATCTACATTGACAACCAGTCATTTTTTTAAAATCTACCGATGGTCCACTGAAAAAAAAGGTGGTTATATGTCTTATGTAAATGTTATCCATTTACAGAAGGAGATACTTTATTCTAATTTTACTTCATCCGGTAGGGTTATAATCTCAGATTTTGTAACATGAACCATGCAGAACATGGATCAGGGCAACAATCAGTAGGAATTAGCTGCATTCTGAAGCCAGCGGATCATTTGTCACCACCATTCATTAAAGATACGTCCCAAGAGAAATAGATCAATGTGCAAAAGATAACTAAAGGGGGGCAAATTGGTTTGGAAAATGAAAATAGGAAGGGAGGAAAAGGAGAATTGAGGGTAGGAAAAGGTCAAGAGTTAAACTGAGTCAAAACCTTTTTCAGTCTATGTGCATGAATCCATTTTTCTTGCACTTGCTTCATCTTTTAGATGCAGCCAACAGGGAAAACAAACATCTTTCCTCACACTTTGAGCTGAATCACCATCCTGACTGGGTGTTGCAATGCTTCCTATTGTTTTACCCAGCAGCTCCCTTTGCTGTGGCGGAGCTTCCTGCCAGTGAGTCAACAGCAACAATCCGTAAATGTCAAAAAGCACTTTCTTTTATGTATCTATTTAAAACAAATGTTTGAAGTTGCAGATGTCAGCTATAGAAACGCAAATTACAAAGCAGACATTACAAAATGCACTCAAGACGACACAATTGCTGTCAACAATGGCATCCGTATGGTTTCTAAGCCTAATGAAGTCAATATTGTTTACCAGTATGTTGCATATTCAGATTGATTTAGTTAGAGAGAAGTTCAAGTTTGAGTAGGCAAGTCAAAGCACAAAGCTTGAGGGATGAAATTTCCATGAACGGCATATTTTCAGGATTAAAAGACGGACAAGAAAAATACAAAAAGCTGAAGGATGCAGGATGCTAGTTGTGCTATCGCTACAAGCTAATGCTACAAGCTAATAGTAACTAACTTCTATGAGAAGATTTGCTGACCTCAATGCAACCTGTATACGATGGAGAAAAACGTAGACATCACACATTAGCACACTGTTCATGGGAAGTAATAATTGGTGTCGCCATATTTGGATCGACTTTAAAGTTGTTGAGCAGCTGGAAAATCAGATTTGGGTCACAACTGTTTGCTGTGTGAACATAGCTATTTATGTATTTTTATTAAACAATTTCGGTTTGCCGAAATTAAGCAAGGTGAATTTAGTTTTATTGTAAAATGTAACTCTTCTCTAAAAAGGACCCTGCTCTTTTAAGAAATGTTTCTGTGGTATTACAAAAGATATTGAGTATTTCTCTTGTAAATTTTAGTATTGTGAAAGCCCCACTATGTTCATTTTTTTCAAGAAGTCTGAGTTATTTTGGTTTGATCAGAGGTCATAATAATCACCTGGTTAGATCCATGATGAATCTGACCAGCGGTCAGGATCTGGATGTGTGCTGTGAGCTCCTGGTGAGGCTTCACTGAAGCAGGTGACGAAGCAGCTGGTGGCTCAGTGGACAATCACAGAAGCCACATGGCCTCAACATATTTGCCAGCAGTGAAGGTTAGTGGCGACATAGCAGAATAAGATTAGAACTAAGGTGGAGAAAAATGAACTAATTTTACTTAAAAAGCATCATTTACTGAGAAGTGTAGATTAAATGTGGTATCACTGAAAGCGAAAACTGTCTTTTTTATCAGCCAGCGAGCAGAGAAGGAAAAGCGATCCATAAAGTTGGTACGTTTCTCTAAAATTAGACTCCAGAGTGAAACCTCTGACCGCAGATTTCAGGACAAACCATCAGCTAAGCTCTCTGCTTCCCCCCCAAAAAGGAGAGTGTAATTCAGATTGAATTTGAAATAATGAGGGCTGTGAGTAGAAATGAGTTAATTCTTCCCATGGGAGTTCCCACCAGTTTCGAGGCCAACCATTAACTCTTACTACTGGCTCACTGGGTGTGGTTCCCTCTTTAACCAAACCTCCAGTTCTCTCCCGACTAGGATGTATCCGTTTCGTTGCCTGTGGCTCTGGGACTTTTGGCCCAAACATGACAAGAATCTTTGTGTGTGTGTGTTGGCAGACACATATATGTGCATATATATACTTGTCAGCTCAATAAAGGTGAACAAAAGGCCGCTCTATGGTCGTCCTTGCTGGCAAGACGGACAAAAGGGCAAAGCCAACAAGCTGTAATAGAGGAAGGGCGAGAAAAGGGCAGCAGAGCACAAGCCAGCAGAGCTATTTTCAAATTCAAGGTGCTTTTTGCACATATTTAAGACTGATTTAAACTGAGTCACAGATGATGTTGCTGCACAACACAGAAGGCATGTCAAAATGCATCACGCCTCCTCGGACTCTGTTGCTTCTCCAGTTTTATTTGAGCATAAACAAGGTGCTGCAGTGACTGCTAATAAAGGGGAGCTATTTTGATTTTCTTTCACAGCTGTCGTGATGCGTCCCTCATCTCAACTCTGATCCTGCAGAGCTGCTGCAGCAGGAAGGAGAAAACTCTTGTTTTCATAGCAAAAGCGACTAAACCAACATGGTGTGAACAAGTTCCTGCTTTTGAGCAGGCTGGATGTTGATGGACAGACGGACGGATGGATCATTTAAACAATGGGACAGGAAATAAACAATTTTCTGTTTCAATATTTACTTAAACTGATTAGGAAAAAGTCCTGATCCTTTTCTAGGAACTGGAGGATCAAGATGGTGCTGTAAACAAACGATTATTTGATTATTCTGATGATTAAGCGATTAATTGCAACACAGAGACACACAGGACAAACAACCATGAACACACACACACACACCTAGGGACAATCTGAAGAGGACAATTAACCTGACAGTCATGTTTTTGGACTGTGGGAGGAAACTGGAGAACCCAGAGAAAACCCACCATGCACAGGGAGAACATGCAAACTCCATGCAGAAAGACCGGGACCGGGAATCAAACCCAGAACCTTCTTGCTGCAAGGCAACAGCTCTACCAAATGCGCTACTGTGCAGCCCTCCTTTTCAAATGTGTAAATATTTTGGACAGTTCTGGCTTAAGTACAACTTTGAATATGTTGTGTATTTTTAGCAAATGGCCTTTTTATGAGTCTGCATTCTCCAAGTAACGATTTCTAAATTGTTTGACAATTATTTAAATAATCGATTCATCACAACAAACCAATAAATCTTGAATCTCAGATCTCGGTTTAATGAACCTGATGTCACCCTTCATTGGTATGAAGATGTTTAGATATAAGTTTGAACTGGGAGGCGTTGACACCATTTATGTGACAGTGATTTAAAACGACTGACAGGGAGCAGTCAATCTTTCAGCAGAGATCCAAGGACGTTTTAGGAGCACAAAGACGAGATGATGAATAGCATGTCGGAGACGAGCCGTGCCCGCTCTCCGCCCTTGAAAACACACACACACACACACAAAAAACGCTTCATAAGTTGCTCATTATCCACAACAGGGGTACCCAGCCAGAGTCCCATCATGCTGAAAAAGCACATTTGCTCTCACTTGAATTGTCCTCTCCCTCTTTGTTGTATTTGTTATATGTTGCAACGAACACGTCAGCAATTTCTGCTGTGACGAACGAGCCTCTTCTCAGCCAATTTATCTTTCTGGCCTGCTGGGTGGCCATGTTGCCGGCGCAACTTTCCATTTCCTGTGTTCCACAGAAGTGGGGAGGGGGCATTAAGACCACAGGAAAAACAAAAACCGTGTAAAAACACAGATAACTTGGTGTGCAAGGCTACAACTGCTGTCGTGTACCTAAAATTACAACGTTTTAACAGTCAGCTTAATGTCAGTTTCACACAGACCCGGTGGCAATAAAACACCCCCACAAGAGAGATCTTTGCTGCATTGCAATGCGGCGTGACATTGAGGATAATTACTGCACTGAAACACACCTGACTGCAGCTAAACACCCACAATCACAGAGAGGAAAGTCAAAGTGGCCGCTTCCTGTTTGAAAACAAAACACAGTTCCAACATTTTACGAGTTCCTTGGTTATCAGCCCACGTACTGCTGTAGTATTCTCAGTTTTTCTGATCTTACACCCTTGTGGTTTGAAGTTGCATTGATTTATTTCTCTTAGACCACTTCAGGACACATACAATAGGAGAAAAAAAGAACATGGGGGGAGTTTGGAGGTAAATCTCGGATTTTTTTGCCATCACTGCACATTTCTTTTCATCACAAGTTTTGGTTCAAATGGCATCATTAATTAAAGCAACCATATGGTTTTAGTAGTGAATGTTTGCAGCCTGTAAATATTAAAAGGTCAATATTATGTTTTTTCCATGGATATAGTTTAATTTTATAGCTCAATCAAATATGTCACCTAAAGTAGTTATAAAAAGGCTGTTTCTACCAAGCATAACTTAAGAGAAATAATCTTTACAATCTGACTCCATAAAATTGGTCTTCATCTCTTTAAGAAGCTTCTGTTCTTTACGACACTCTGCCATCAGCATATCATTACAACAATGCTCCTCCATTATGTCACTTAAAACTGCTCTTAGGAACATCAGACTTAGGAACATGGACCTGCAGATGCACATTTCCATGAGGTGTTTGCTAATTGCTGCTGCCACTAGTCTGAAGGAGCTGAGTTGTTGAGAGGTTCTCTGTGAGGCAGAAGCTTGTCTGGGTGCTGCAGCTCTGAGGAAGAGCTTAATGGAAACAGGAAGTACTTTGTGAGAGCAAGGCTTTAAAGAATGAAAGCAAAACTCCAGGTATGATTTCAATGAGGGAATAACATTATAAAACTATATAAAGCTCAAAAAAGCTATCTTGCATAATGTTTTCCCCTTTTAAAGACAAAAACAACCAACTATGAAATGGTTTAGAACAAAATAACAACCCCCAGTCAGGAAAAGGCATTAGTTTTTGTCCAGGAAATAAATGAATTCTTGTAATTTAACAGCTGTAATAAATGCTCAAAAATGTCTTAGGGGTTATTAGAGCAATGGAGTATTACCTACTAGTCAGTAGTCATGTTTAGCTGCAGCTGCAAATTCTCTCTGTCAGTTTTGTTTGACAGCACTAACTGGATTGACCAATCCTCTAAACAATGGGAAGTGAAGGCTTAAAAAAACGTATCATTAGATGTGCACAACTTGAGAAATTCTTTTGGACACAATTTCAAACAAATGCACATTCCGAGAGTCTCACTCCAACAACTGGTACAAAGTATCTACATGTTTTACTACTTTGTCGAGTCTTAGCGAAGATTCAAACCGTCTCTTTCATATGAAAAGAAATTGGTAATTATGTTCAGGAACAACCCAGGTATCACCACAAAGCTGCCATGAACTGGAGACTAACTGAACATTTGTCTCACTGTCCCAGTGAAAGAAGCAGCTGCTGCAAAAGGACTACTTTTCAAGCTTCACTGATATTTGCAGCTGCCCACATTGCCAAATCAAAAGCCTTCTGAGAAAAAGCTTTTACTAGTCAGACAAAACAAAGACGGAGCCATTTGTCTACAATGACAGGAAGAATGTTTCAGGAAGTTGTGCTAAATTAGACGTTGTTGGTTGAAAGAATGACCGACGACTACCTTCAAATTCTTCAACTCATGTAAAATACATGTCTAAACGTTGGTGTTTCAACATCTCAATGCCTGGAATGGTTTTCCCAAAGTCTGATCCCTATATAGAATTTAGAAACTGCAGTGGACACGAGGTTATTTGCGTTTAAGCTTTCACAAATTCGTAGATTTTTCAGTGAAACATAACCCCAAGTTATTTGTGGAAAATCATTTTATTTATAATTTCCTCCCAAATTGTTAGGCTCCACAACCAAAGCAGTAGTAGAATTTCAGAAGTTCTGCATCTTAAGTTACACATTTGCACTAAAGATGTGACTTCAATCAATTTTATTAGTCATAAAAGTAAGCCTTTCTCCTCTGTTGTTAACATTTATTTGGCAATAGACGTTTAACTCCCACGTATACTTGGAGGTGAACTGAAAAAATGCTGCTCATCAACAAAAGCAAAGTCTAATCATCCATCCTTGGAGATTAACAGAAACTAAAGATGTCTTGCAAATGTTTGGCAAATACTAAAAGATGAATCGTCTGAGTAGTTCGATGCACTTTCAATTCTTTTTGAAACACTTGGGTTAAAATATTTGCAGTCTGCTACAATAAACAACCAATTAATCACAAATGTTGGTCTGCAGCTGTAAAACTTTTAAAAGAGTCACGCAGTAACAGAACTGCTACATCAGGAAGGTTTCAGGGTTCATACCCAGTAAACATCCAGGTGTCCCGCCCAGGTGGATCTCTGCATGCGGGGCACCTTCGCAGGTGCACGTTTTGAAGCGAGTCTGAGAAACAGTTCGTTCCTTTTCTCTCTCGACTATCTGGGTCAACCATCTTGGGAAGCTGCCAAAACCTTGGCAAAGTGGGCAGGTGGCCATCACAGCTGGCTTATGACCAAGAAAAAACTTCACATAGAGACGCAAAAATAGAAAAATCCAGAACCACCAGGTAAGATCTGTACTGCGAAGTCCTGGAGCGGAAATTCAGCTCAGCTACCCGAGTCTGGATGAGATTCTTTGGGATGAAACTTTACAACCACGCTGCATGGGATCCGATACATTTAAATGACTTGTGATTTTTGAGTCAAAGTTTACTGCTTCACTGCTCAATCTCACATGTCAGGAAGGAGGTTTTAGAGCTCATAAAGACTCAATCCTACCTCACAGATGCTCTCAGAACCTCTTTCTTCCCCAGCTGAACAATGGCAGAGCAAGCTTTCCCAGACCCCTTCTATTCACCGGTCCTGGATCGGATTACCACAGAGGAGCGGAAAAACTAGGCCACCTCATGTTGTGTTCACATGTGTGCGTCTTATGATAGTAGAAGACGTGGGGATCCGGTAAAGTAGGTTGCATCGTACACCTGGTAACTAGAAAAACTCTTAGGTGAAAAATTAGCCTTCGCCCTGGAAACTTGTTCCTGCATGAATGCAATCAATTCATTTGCCGTTTATTGTTAAATTTCATCAAAATGTTGAGTCCTAAGCAGAAAAGTAGAAAATAAAATCAGCCAAAGCAGCGCAATAAAGCTGAAGGGGGAAAAACATCCTCCAGCAGGTAGTCTTTAACAATTTATTAGGCTAGGGTTGGGATTTGGAAGCTGAAGTGCTGTGGAACGTTGGTAAATCTGATTTGTAACTGGTTTTCCTGGATCAATGCTGCATGCCTGCAAACCCTATCTATGGAATTAAAACACACTGATTTTATGCCATCTAGTAGACAGTGTCATTCTCTGGATATATATATAAAAAAATTGATTTTACTGTGACAGTCTCTTTGGCGCGCGCGCGGGGTGGTGGGGGGGGGGGGGCGGGGGGGGGTGGTGGGGGGGGGGGGGGGGGGGGGTGGGTGGGGGGGGGGGGGGGGGGCG
>CAEGAF010105631.1:0-16141 GCA_903067075.1 Micropoecilia bifurca
GTAAATAAAAAACAACTTCAAAATAAAAGCAATGCAGCTTCAGTCCATGCATCAGGTAAAATAAGAAAATATGTTTAATTTGTAATTTCCAATTAACGTTACGCGGCGGGTCAGAGTCAATCAAAGGGCCGTATGCGGCCTGGGGGCCGTACAATGCCCAGGTATGATTTAACATATATTTATATTATATTATATTATGTTATATTATATCATATTATATTATCATTATCATATCTCATTATAATATTATATATTATAATAATAATAATTATATATTATCATTATGTCATATTATGTTATTTATATATTTAGGAGAACAGCAGTGCTAGAATGATGTTGAATAAAGGTGAAGAAGATCTGGTGAGATCTTCATTTAGGTTATTGAAATGTATTAACTGTTTTTAATTTTTAAATAAACTAAACTATTTTATTATGAGAGAAGCAGGTCAGGGAAGACATAGGAGAGACAGGTGGAGTTTCAGAGTGTGAAGATATAAAAAATAGATTAATTTCAATAAAACCAGACAGGAAAACAGGTGGAGACTGATGTCAGGTTGATTTCTTTCAACGTTTCAGTACTTTTTTCATTATTTCCACACTATAAGGTTAATGGTTAGGAGACGATAAGAAAAAGTGCCTGAGGAGAAGTTTAAAACTAAATTAGTGATTTTTCTTGCTACACAGTAAACAGAGTTGAAGTGATTTTCAATGTATACATCTGAAAATTAGGTTCTGTATGATAAAAACATACTTTTTAGATTTAGCTCACATTCTGACACTGTTACTGTAGTGTCTGTTGTAAATACATGAATCCATGCAGGAACTTCAGGCTGCAGAGACAGAAACACACATCCGTAGATATTTCAGTTAAATGTTTGCGGCTGAAAATAACAACAAAAAAATTTAGGCTTTTTTGTCTCAGTGTTTTCATGGCTTTTCTTTGGTAAGTTACTGAATGCAGGGCTGGAAAGTGAGACCGAGTTAACAGTGAGGAGCTAAGAGTCTGTTGGACGTGAAAAGTATCATTTTTATTTATTTAGTAGATCAAACTGTTGCACTGATGTAGAGAGTTGTTCAAGAAGAACAAAACTTGGTTTTTAGATTTTATTTTTGTTGGTCAAACTGCTGTATTGAGTTTAAAACTGCTGAGTCCTATTTTATGATATGTTTTCTAGTTAGCTATGGATATGTCAGGTTTCCGATGCGTCCCCCCCAATGACAGAGGAGGGTCTGGTCTGAATACCCTCCAAGGTGGCTGAACTAAATTAGTTTAGCAAAGATGAGCACGTCAAAATCCATCCATTAAATATTTAAAAGATATTATTATTATTATTATTATCATCATTATTAATAAAAGACCAATGTCAGTTGTCGCTATCAAAGGTGAAATAGACAGATATAAAGTTATGGGCATCTTAATTTGGCAATGTATCAGGTTGGTTTGGATATTTTTTACTTGAATAAATGAAACCTTTTTTTTAAGTGATGTTTATATTTACATCGGTTCTATTAATTTGATTTTAAAATTAGTTTGAGAAAAAGAAGAAATCTGCAAGGCAAAAATACTTAACCAAGACATGTGAGAGGTTGTGGGTTTTCTCCTTTCAGAAAATCTCTTGGAAGTTTAGCTGTGAGAGGTTATTGCACATTGCATCTCCCATGTGGCTTACTTCCTGTGACATTATCCAAATATGAGAGTTTATTTAATGACAAAAAAATAAAGAGTGGGGTTTTGAAACAACTGAGATCCTGCTGTGCCCCGTGGACAGAGTGAGGAGATTGGAAACCGGAAGGTTAATGAGATTTTTACAGTGTCCGTCTAGTGGTTTGAAGTCAGATTAAGCTTATTTGCCCTGATGCTCATCTGACAGTTCGCCTCAGACAGGAGAACGTTGAGCCGCACTTAGCCATTACACCGCATCTCATCCACAACAGCAGATGAGGCTAATGAAACAGGATATGTAGCGTTTCCAGCAAGCAGACTTGGCTCTGACAATCACCATATGGGCCATTTAAAGAGGCGGCATCACACAGTGTCAGTGGGGGGTGAGATGGGAGGGGCTGTCATTTCTCTTCAGTTTAACCTCCTATGTCGCAGTAGCGACTCATAGCCAATTAGTCCAGTGGTGGAGAGTGAAAGTGGAGCCGGGCTGCTATAGCGAAACCCTAGCTAACCCTAACTTAACCCTAATTTACCCCTGTTAAAGCAGCTGCTATGCCCAGCTGGGGAATCTTCCAGCTGTGAGCGACGGATCGCCGAACCGAGACCACCCACGTGCTCCGGACGCTCTCCCGGTTAAAACGGTATATATTGACACACTCTGATTAAAATTAATGGACCTGTGAAATGAGTGTGTCCCACAACGGGTAGCGATTGATGGGTATCACAGTAGGTCGAGATGGAATCAGGTAGAGGTTTATATAAAACAAAAATTAGCATAGTTTGCATTGGATAAAAATGGTGAAAGATTGCATTTCTATAGTCCTGCCTACAGGGCATAGGTCATCACTTTTAAAACATCTCCATTTTGTGTTCAAGTTTGTAGTTCTCATTAGTTACACTTTGAGGCCCATGACTGAAATCAAGTAAAAGATTAAAGAAAAAAAAGTGAGCATAAGTCAGTCAAAGTTTACCTAAAATTATTGATGATACATTAAAGGGAAAGCATTGCATAAAATTAACTTTTTTTGAGCTTTCCATCCATCCATCCATCCATCCATCCATCCATCCATCCATCCATCCATCCATCCATCCATTGTCTTCCTCTTATCCGGGTCTGGTCTCAGGGGCAGCAGCTTCAGCAGGGAGGCCCAGACTTCTCTCTCCCCAGCTGCTTCTTCAGCTCCTCCAGGAACCCAAGACGTTCCCAGGCCAGCAGAGAGACATGGTCCCTCCAGGTGTCCTGGTCCCTCCAGGTGTCCTGGTCCCTCCAGGTGTCCTGGTCCCTCCAGGTGTCCTGGTCTCCCCTCCTCCCGGTGGGACATGAACTCCTCACCAGGGAGGCGTCCAGGAGGCTCCATCCTGACCAGATGCCTCAACTGGCTCCTCTTGACATTGAGGAGCAGCGGCTCTACTCTGATCCCTCCCAGATGACCGAGCTTCTCACCTATCTCTAAGGGAGCCCAGCCACCCTAGGATGAAACAAATTTTGGCCGCTTTTATCCACGATCTCGTTCTTTCGGTCGTGACCCAAAGCTTATGACCATAGATGATGGTGGGAACGTAGATCGACCGGTTTATAAAAGGTTTTGCTTTTTGACTCAGCTCTCTCTTCACCACTTCTTGCATATTCTTGCATTTTGTTCTTCATTCGTTTCTATTTCGTTTTCTTTGATTAGTATTATCGTCTCCTGGTTTATTGCTATGTCCACTCTAGTTACTTTCTTGTTGCTACATTTATTTTATCGTTTATTGACGCTCACTATCAGTAATTTTCACTCATCACCTGCTGCGCTGCCTAATCATCATGTGTTTCACATGTGTTGATTTTTTCACTGTTCAGCATCGTATTCTTTGTTTTAATGCGATAATTCACATCTTGTTCGTCGCTCCGTTTTATGTCCCACTTCTCCTGTTTCAGAGTTTTGCGCAATATGGGCGTCTTTTTTTTTAACCCCCTAAGGTGCAGGGCGGTCGGAAAGCGTATTGATGGGGAAATGGCAGACTGACATAAACCTTTTAAAACAACGGAAACAATTTCTGCATTCTGATTATTGAAATGTAAAAGCTCTGTGTTGTTCTATCCCCCCGTTTCATACCGAACCACTTACAGCTCCGGTGTTAACGCTATAAAATGAACGTTCTCTATCTGGTGTCACCATGGAGGGATTTCTTTATTTAAATGGGTTCATTTTTCAGAGGGAGACACAGTGAAGGTATCGTGATTTTAGCTACCAGTAGCAGGAGAGGAGCTGCGCTAAGAACCTAACAGAAGCTACAAACACTGAATAGAAGAAGAGCCGACATCTATACCGTTGCAACCAAGCATGATTTAATGTTACACAATACAGTTTTACCAAGTTGCTCAAAGTCTAAACTGGTATTGTTGTGCATTTAAGGTGTAAAGTTTACCTTCGACCAAACGCCCCTCAAAATCATCCCAGGCCCCCCTTTTGTAAAAATGTCCTGCCTTACGTCAACGTTACCACCCACGTTGAGAACCGCTAGTCTAAACTAAAACAAATGTATTACAAAACAAATAAATGTATTTATCCATAGGTCTTATTTTCTGATTTTAAATCTGAACAGTTTTACAGTGACCACCACTTTTGCAGTCAGATGTGTTAAAGCGTTTTGCTAGTAATCCTCGTTATACTTCTAGTCTGCAGCCGTGACGATGAAACTGTCTGCTTTCTCCTTATTGTTAAATCCCTTTGTATTCATGCCTGAAGCTAAACCAATTTTCATGTCACAAATGGGCCCTTTGTACAAATAGTGGACTGCAGTCCATAGTCAATAGTGTTGGGCTAATTCACATTCAGTTCAAACCGATGGAAACTGTGATTGAACAGAAATAAGAAAACCGTTTCAGAAATTAAGTGAACAGAAACTGTGTTTGATATTTATCCAGTGATGGAGAAACAGTTTGTCAAAGTGTCGATGGAATCCATCAGAAGCAATCGTAACTGCTTAATTACTCTGATCACACAAATATATTGCTCTCTGCTGAAATGGATGGCCAGATCCTGAGCCTAACGATGCTACAAACCTTCCTAGGAGCAGGGATATAAAAATCAATGTTCCTTGCATTCGGCAAGGCCATGCCTCACAAACATAACTGGAATGCTGATGGTATTAGCACAGTCCAGTGAGTTGGCATTATAGCTGTGAGGCCATGATCAGAGTGTGGTAGATGGATTGTAGCACGGAACATCATGCTTGGAAAAGGTTTTAGAAGCTGTTTCAGCTGAAGGATGTGCAGCCTGAAGGAGAAAGGAAGGACAAATGGCACTTACTTTTGACCTTCAACCATTTCAAACTAAATTTTTGTTGCTGTTAACATACAGGGTTAACCTGTAACATTACACAATTGAAAATTAACAGCAATAATGTGAGTTATTGTCATAAGAGGGAAAAAACGGGGGTTCATTTTTCAAAGTCATATTTTTAACAGGTTATTCATTCATTTATAAACATCAGTTTCAAACTAAATAGCAAGCTTTGACTCATTTTGCATTAAAAAAAAACAGCGGAACCTGAAGGTTTATACATATTTTCAACTCATTTAAGTTGAGAATATGCATATTCAAACTCAAGCCAAGTAAAGTGCAGAACAAAAATTCCAGATCACTGTATATGAAGTTACTTTCAAATGCTCAATTTGTCATTGTCTGGTGTTAGCCATTATGCAGTCTTTCAAAATTCAGTTTTACAGAATTACTTTATGACAGGATGAAAAAACAGCTACCAAAACCAATCAGTAACGTAAATGATGGTGCTGTTTGAAGCAATTCGCCATCATGGCTCAATGGCAGTTATCTGTAAGAAGTAACCAGTATCAAATCAATTATCAATTTAAGCTTTTCTGCAGCAAACTCAATTTTATGTTCACAAACTTGCTTGTGTTTCTTGAAGAATTTTGTTGTGGTTCTAAAATGATCTACCATCCCACTCACCTTCTACCCTCTACTGCTCTATCCCCTCTTTCATTTCCATCCTTCCTCGTCTTGCATCTTGACACTCCCCTTTATTACTTTCGTCCCTTGCTTGTTTTTCCTTCTCCATCTATCTGCCTTTCCTCCTCTCTGAGGCCTGACTTATGGTGTGTTTAGGTGAGGCAGACAGATTGTGGGTGAGGAATTGCCCTTGCCAGCCTCTGACACTGGGCCCCATTCAGGGCAGGAAAATGATCGATGTTAAATCTAATTTTAAACACCCCCGGTTTGACTCTGGCAGCCAGACGGAGAGTGGAGGCTAGCATCTGACAGTGCAGCTGGAGCAACTTGATAAGGCGTATGGTTAGGTCTGTACCTGCATGGCGCCGTCAGCCCACTTCAAAGAGGTGGTGTCGGCGCTGGAGACATCCAGGACAACCTATAGATGGACTAGGATGGGAATACTATCCAGGCAAATACCACAAAGATAAAAATAGGAAGCAAAAACGAAAAAAGAAAAATGTAAAAATTCCAGCTGTTTACAATTTGGTTTATCATCTAGAAATCATTTGATTTGTTAATATCCCCTTAAAATGTGTAGCATGGATATGGTGGGATAAACACCCTTTAAAGAGGCAGTCTTATGTGTTTTCCAGGCACGTAGTGCTGCTTTACAACACAACCAAGAAATTATGATAACTTAGGTTATTGGAAATAGGCTATATATAAAATATGATTCAAAAGAAATTTGACTTTGTAATCTAAAGCCTTGAAATTTTGCCTCTGTCTCTTTAAAAACTCCTGCTCTTTCTGAAACTTTGCCTTTGGTAAAACCAGTGTTGCTCTGTGAAGTAGGTCTTCTAATGAGCTCAGCAGATTTGCAGTTCCACCAGGTGTTTGCTAATTGCTGCTGGCTAGTCTGAAGGAGCTGAGTGAGGGAGTCGCTGTATGGGGGAAGCTTGGAAACTGCCGGCCTGAGGAAGAGCTGTGTCGCAAGGGCGGTGCGAGGTCCACCCAGGCGTTTTGCACAGCTAAATGGTTGTCTTGGAGATTACAGGATTTCATGCATGAAAGAATCAAAGCAACACTCTAGCTGTATTTTTGATATATTACAACATGATTTGATTTTCCATAATACGGCCCCTTCAAATGATCAGAGCTTTCAAAGTAAAAGTTCATATCTGTCCAATATTTGATTTGTCTCCAGAAAAGAAAGTGATTTAGTTACTGTTTTCCATTCCAATGTTGCTTTTCAAACTCCAGCTCTGTAAATCAAATCCTCCCAGGTCCCAAATGAGAATCATATCAAACACAAACTGAGCTGCAGGTTAAATGACACGGGTGTCGGCCATATGGTGTAGCAAAAAAAAAACAACCAATATGCAACAATGCAAATAATGAAAAGTGTTTCTGATGCTTTCCCTTTTTGTGCTGTAAGCTTGCCATATACCAGCTTTAAATGCTCCGTCTTGTCAGACACATAATATACCAGTTAAACTGCCTCCCAGCAGCCCTGGCAGTTGATGGCCTGTAAATTGTTGATCAGTGGCTTGGCACAGGCTGGGTAAATTGATTCCAGGAGAATCCTCCAGGACCGAGGCTGTCTCTACAAAGGCCAAATATACAGCCCTGCATTAGAATGAGATGGAGGAAGGGGGGCGAGCGCGGCAGAGAGCAGTCAGGTGAAGGTGCAGGAGGAGAGTCGGAGAGAGACGAGGGAAGACATCAGCGTTTGAGAATGTCACAAAGGAGGAGAGAGAGAGAGAAAGAACAGCTGAAGAACGAATGCAAATGTGAGAAACAAGTTGAGCCACAAAGGTAACAGAAGGAGTTAGCATTTATGAGCAAATGTAAGCATGTTACAAAGAACAAGATTTGTTAAGATTAACAAGAAGTAGTTCCTGCAATTTACATTCTTTCTACTGTTTTATGCTTCTGTTCTCCTTCATAACAAATCCTGCCAACAACATTTTTATTATGAAATAAAAAGCAAGATACTTTACTGCAGTATGGAAAGTATAAGTTCAAAAATCTATCCACCAACCACAAGGGGGAGCTGCAGACTCCAAAGCCCCAAATTCTCATGATAGTGTGCTTGCAATAATTAAACAACAAACTGATTTTTCCAGATTGCTGTAAAGTTATTTTAATAATAAATATACTTATCAATAAAAATGAAGTCTTCTAGAAAAGTGAAGCACAGCTAACTGTAGATTACATCGCATAAATAGTTTCAAAAATGTTTCAATCTTTTGCACACATGTCCACACATATGCAGTCATGCAGTTTTTTTCCCTCATGTATAGATTACAAGTTAATCCCTTTACTCACATAACACATTTCTGTACCTGCGTTTAGTTTCAAAAACCAGGAAGAAATTGATATGCGAAATAATGCTCCTGCATTGTCCTCCTGCAGCTGTGACTATACTGCACATAACGCAACTGACATAAACAGCAATGACAAAATCACAGGAAATAAGATCAGCTACCACAATTATGCAGATGATACACAGCTCTACATCACGATGTCACCAGGTGACTCTGAACCATCCAATCACTGAACACATGCTGAGAACAGGTCAATGTTTAATGTGCCAAAACTTTCTCCAGCTGAACAGAAACAAAACTGAAGTTATTATCTTTTGACCTAAAGAGGAACGAACTAGAATCAATGCTCAGCTTCAGTTACTACAACTGAAAACCAGCGATCAACCAGAAACCTGGGAGTAGTGATGGACTCTGACCTGAGCCACATTAAGACAGTCACAAAGTCGGCCTTCTATCACCTGAAGAACATCTCCAGGATTAGAGGACTAATGTCTCATCGAGATCTAGAGAAACTCATCCATGTGTTTATCTTTAGCCGCATTGATTCCTGCAACAGCGTCTTCACAGGTCTGACTAATAAACCAATCAAACAGCTGCAGCTGATCCAGAAGCTGCTGCTCATGTTCTCACTAAAACCATCAACATAGAGATATAACACCAGTTTTAAAGTCTCTCCACTGGCTCACAGTAGCCAGTAGACCTTAAAATACTGTTGTTAGTTTATAAATCACTGAACGGTTTAGCACCACAATACCTTAAAGGTCTGTTATCGCTGTACCAACTGTCTAGACCCCTCAGATCTTCTGGTTCTGGTTCTGCTCTGCATCCCCAGAACCAGAACCAAACAAGGAGAAGCAGCTTTCAGCTTCTATTACCACAAATTTGGAACAAAGTTCCAGAAAACTGTAAAACAGCTGAAACACTGAGAGCCTTTAAATCTCAACTTAAAACTCACCTGTTCAGAGTTGTATTTGAAACGTAATCAATTACGAATTTAATGATGGCACTTGAGTTAATGTAATGTTTTGATTGTTGATTCTATGCTGCATGATTTTGTATTTTTGTTTTGCTATGATGTAAAGCACTTTGAAATGCCTTGCTGCTGAAATGTGCTATACAAATAAAATTTGATTGATTGATTTATTATTTTATCTCACGCTATGCAACAGACACTTCACGCAACACCAAATGTAAGCAAAACTGCTTTCATACATTCAAATGTCAGAATAGAATAGAATAGAATAATCAATTTGTTAAGGAGTGAAAGGTTCTTCAAACAAGACGGAGGCTTGTATGTCTTTTACTAAACTTTTCAGTTCAGTTTTTATTGAAGAGAAAAATAGTGACAGCTGATAACAGCAACAGCTGTTCATAACCCAGCAAACAAAAATCAATTAAAGCAAGACAGTGACAAAACAGAACCAGATCCTGTTAAGCATTCTTCAAAATAAAATACTTCCTCTATTCAAATAAATCAGAAATCAATCATAATTTCACTTCACCTTTGTAATTACATACAATCATGTTCAATTCAATTAATAATTATCATATAAATTATGCTTAACATATAATTGTAAATCAGTCACTTATCATGCAAAACAACACCATTATTGTCCACCAGTGTGAAAATGTCGGTGTTCCAGCAGAAAGTTAAAGGTAAACAGCAGCATCCATATCCATGTACTAAGGTACATAAACAGAGAAGGAACATCAGAGTTTACAATAAAAGCCTGATGTAAGTAAAAATAATATTTTTGTTTATTGAATTTGACTATTGTCTGTTAGTCTAGTTAGTGTGTTGCGTAATGTCTGCAGTCAAAGCTCTGCTCAGGTGAAAAGCAAAAAGGTTATGTTTTTAGCAGCTCTTTTTGAAACTCACATTTTCACATGTTTGTGCACAGCATTAGTTATAAGTGTATATGCTTGCACAGTGTTTAACATTTAATTTCTACTTAAAACTTGCTCTTCTCTGCAGCTTTTTACCAAAGAAAATGCTAGATCAGTGTAAACACAGTTCAAAATCTCACAGTTTTTAACTCACAACTTTCCCCACTAACATATCTCTAAATAAATATCAGAACAATAAAACCTCTGAAGGCATTGGGAGTTTGGTCATTACTTTACTTTGCAGTAAAGCTAAACTGAAACTAAATTCATCAAACAAAAGTTTAGAATGTTATTTCTGCTCCCCCAAGGTAATTTATCATGTTTAGAGAAGCTGTCACCAGTTAAGTGGATTGCCAGTAATTGTGGCTGTGACATTACTAAGCAGAACCGACCAAACCAGCTCATCAGGGAAGGGTTTGAAATAGAGGGTAGCAATCTCTTTATCCCTCAGCAGAGAATTAAAGCTGACAATCTCTGTTTCTTAGCTCGGCTTGGCTCTATTTTCTGTAAGAGAGTTTTTCTTTCCTTTCTGATTCCCATCTTGAGAACATTTATTTCACATACAGCTGATGCCAGATATTTATGTTTTCTCACACTTTCTGACATTAACACAAATGTTACTCTTTAAGTATTACCTAAAGTATTCAAATTGCCTCTTGGAACAGTTTGACTTGAATGTTCTTGGTATCTTTTCAAACTTCATAGTTTGCCTATTCCTCCTAACAGAACTGATATCTCACTACAAAAACACAATTTCTTAAAAATTTATTTCGGTCTGTAAATATCTTAGCACTTGAAATAAAACAAAACTAACTCACAAGTAAGTTTTCAGTAAGATATAGAGCAGAGGTCTCATTCTCGCGGCCCACAGGTCGATGTCGTGATATGAAAGTGTATTAGTGCGGCCCGCAGGGTGAGCGGACCTCTGAAGGAAGTCAAGCATGCCGTTCCTCATCATGACTGACATTTGGTGCTAAGCTAAGCTACACTGACTTCATGCACACTACGCTTGTTACAATGGTGCGGTGGGTGATGGAACAGTCTGGTACCAATTGCCTTTTTTTGCAGTCGGCATTCCGGTACTTTCTACCATTAACAAATGCCACGATCAAACGCAGAAAAAGGCGACTGCTACCAGGCTGCTCGTCATCCGCCGCACTGTGTGACAAGTAGAAACTGTCACAACAGAGACCGACTGCAGTGAAGTGAACCTGCGAGTGCTTGAGGAGGTTGCTCAATAACGGCTAGCTGAAATTAGCGCTCATAAGTTGGATCAAACTTGAGCTAAATGCCACTTGCTTGGCAGTTATTGGAATATCCAACTCGAAACTAACTTCACTGCAGTCGGTAACACAATAAAACCACCAGGATAAAAGTTTGTTTTGGTCTGTGGCCTGTAAAGATGGCACCGAGCGACTGACACAGTGATGTTGGTTCCAAAGCTCTATTGGCCAATAGCAGACATAGAAGGCAGCTCTCCTCATTAACATAACGATGCAGAAGGAAAACAGCAAACAGAAAAGGGAGAAGCAAAAAAAGACAAAGCAAAATATCTATTTTTCTTGACAATTAAATTAATGAATTAAAATAATCTGCCAGTGGAACCAGTAATTTTTAAAAAATCAACATCAAGGCACTGATTTAAATCAATCTCCTGTATCTTATTGAAAAGCTGCTTGAAAGTTAGTTTTGTATCATATCAAGTGTAAAATATTTGCAGTAGGAACTAGACCAAAATACTTTGTGTTTTTGCAGTAATAACTGTGATACACCATAATGTGGGAGAATTTAATTGATAGTCCAGAAAATCTGTTTAAGAATATATGTCACCACATAAATTAATAGTATTGCAATTTATTATATATATGTTCTTTTTTTTTTTTTACATTTAAATTGACCAAAATACCCTGTTAAAAAAAAGAGAAAAAAAAGTAACCAAGGTTCGGGCAATGTGCTGAAACATTGAAAAAAATAAAAATAAAATAGGGATTTGTTAGGATTGTAGTTAGGTACATTTTGGCTACAACAGTCACGTAACGGCGGTTCTGAAGATGCTACAAGTCCGTTCCACTCCCCGATCAAACATTGGTACCCTGACATACATTGTGTTGTTTTATCTGTTAAAATTGAATTGTTATTATTATTATAGACGTTACTTTTTCTCCCTTGTTATGAAATCAATTAAACTGTAGTTATTCAGTCGGTCAGTAGTTATTCAAAACACATTAGAGCTTAATGTTTTGTTCATTACAACATCTCCATCTTGCATTATTTAACATAATTAATCCTCTTATTTGAGAAATGTTTTTTTAATTTACATCTCTGTGCTGTGGATTGATTGGTGGGAATTGATACTTTTTACTCAGGTGAAGGCTGTGTGGTTTTTTTGGTAGCAGCAGAGGAACACAGAAATGTGATTGTTCTAGGAAGTGTTAATTTCATGATTTCAATAATTTGTAATAAAGAGACGGAGTTTGGGGAACAAGACGGCGGTCGTCTTTTTTTCTATCACTGACGCTGTTTGTCGTTACAGGCTCTCCATCAAAGGGGAAGCAGAAATTCATCACAAGATGAAACCCCCCCCCAAAAACCCCCAAACAAAACATCATTTGTTACTACTGTACACTATATCCTGAGATGTGTAGCATAACCAAATTATCATTTTTAACAAATTATTCATCAATTGAACAATTGCCCATTTATCTAAGCAATTTAGTTTCAGAAAACATCCCAGATGCTGTTAGATAGTTCTGTTGTTTTTTAATTTTGGAAAGCTTCTGACACCATCAACCATGGGATATTACTACCACAGAAAAGTACAAAGAAATTACATAATGACTTTGGCATTGTCATTTTTTAATTTTATTTTTTATAAAGCAGTGCTATCTTATCGTATCCTTCTGATTCTACAGAAAGACAAACAAAAACGTTCTCTTGCGTCATCTCCGAACTTCCTAACTGAATAAAAAGAGTAATGGTTTATTTTTGATTTACTGCCAAAAAGTAAGTATAAAGTTTGTCTTGCATACAGTATATGCAAATATGTACTTTGACTTTAAGTATTGTAGTGAAAAGACAATATTTAAGTGTAAATCTATCAAGATTTGCTAGATTCTTTGAAACTTTTTTCTGGCACATTTGCATCACTCCAATCACATGAGCAGTTGCTCACCAGCACTAAGAGTCAACCAGACAGGAACACCTTGACGAACTGCGTTTCTAAAAATTCGGGGCCAATTAACCAGGCTTAAACTGAGCCACCAGGGAACAAATTGCTTGCTACACTTAATACTTAAAACAGCTGTCAGGACATCAATGCTGTGCAAAGTGGGAAGAGTAGAAAAAAAGAAAAACCTGAGAGAGAATGTTTTGGGCTTGTGCCATTGATTGGAATTACAGATTTGTTTGTGTGTGTGCGTGCATGTGTAGGTGTTTGTGCGTGTGTGTGTGTGTGTTTTAAGCTACCTGACTGCAGCTCTCTAAACCGATTTAACTCCCCAATGTCATTATGCTGGCAACGTGAGTGAATTTCCACTGCTTCTTTCTCACAGTTGGTGTATTGGTGTCTCTGTATCTCTGCAAACTTTGAAAAAAAGCAAGAAAACAAGTGCCGTCAGTGGCCAACTTGATTTCTTTCCTCATATCCATCATTCATTAAAACTTTGTATTGCATTTGTGTCTGCGGCTTACATTTGGCAAAGGTAGCTTGACTGCTCTAAAATCAATAGCAGGAGGTTCGTGGAAAATGACTGCCATTTAGGCTTCACATAAAAATCCCATTGCACCTGCACTTTATAAAAAATGCTCTCCACTTTAAAAGGGTGAGATACGCAATGGCACACTCTAGATCACACTGATACAGAGGCAAAGGGCTCGCTTTCAGTGCACCCAATATGGCTCGATTTATCTGCAACCGTTTTTAAAAAAGTAGAGGACAATATTCCTCCTGATGTGAATTGAAAAGCAGTAGAGGAGAAAATCATTTAATCACTTCATCTATGACGGTGTCATTGTGGGAGATAGAATTGACTGCTGCACGTTTGTGTGTGTCAGTCAGTCAGACGTTTCAGTGAATTCACAGAGGATAAATGATTACCTTTGTTAGGACGGAGCTTTGAGCTGAAATGACTGAAACCCATCGATCACAGGGTATCGCCTCTCCGTCTGCATTCATAGACTTTGTGGCTGTGCACCAAATGCAAGTCAGCACAGTGCTTTGATAGTCAGCTGTGGGACATTGTGAAAAAATTATGTTTTCTGTGCTTTCAGGGTGTATGGTGTAAACAGGAATTTGTTATGTTTGGAAGCCAAGACGAGGTAAAAGCAGAGTAGACAAAGAACTCTTAACAGTGTTTATTCAGAACTTGCTCAGCAGTGCAGTAACATCAGGTATTCCTTTCCTCCATCTTATCTCTTCTTCTCTCTCCCAGTCTATCCTATTCTCATACACCACCTTGTCTAAATTCCCGTATGCTATCTTGAGGGTTTTGTGGATTTTCTTCTGGAATTGCGATGTTCGTGACTGGAATCGGTTCGTGTTGCTCCGGCCTTGTGACTGGAGACACGAACCGATCCAACCTGTTGTACTTTTATCAGCTCTGTGGTCACAGAGGTTTGGAGAATCGGAGAATTCTAAATCCTTCCGTCTAAACCAGACGCAAGACTCAGGCTCTAATCATCTCCTCTCGACCACTATCCAAAAGCGCTGACTCTGGTCACTATGGTAACGTTTATATATCCCTTCAAAATAATATACAGATGCACAACAAAAACGAACATTTTACTTTCGTTAAGGTTTGAACTCATTTTAACTTGACTAACGGGAGCCCTGAGCTTGTTTCTCTGCAAGGAGACGGTTCCAATCAGGGAGTGATGAGAGACAATAACACCTGAAGTGTTGCTTATATCCACAGCCTGATTGGTCTCTACATGGCGAAGCAGTTTGAAGCTTCATTGCCTCATTATCGAGCCGGTTGTAATGTGGGACTCACCATCCTTGGCTGGATAAATTCATTCTCCTGTCTCTTCTCTGGCCTTTTCCTTTCGCAAAGAAACTTTCCAAAGACATCTGATCTGTTTCTTACTCATTTTGCCAACAGTGGGTCAATGTTGGCGCGCAAGTATCCCAGAGAATCCGGTTAAAGGATTTTCAAAATAAAATATCCTCCAGACTCAAATAATATATAAAACGGAAATATTTAATTATTTCTTGAGTGGCCCAGTACCAATTGGTCCACGGACCGGTACCGGTCCACAGACCGGGGGCTGGGGACCACTGCCTTAAAGCTTTGATCAGCCTCTCGAGTCCATATGAAACCAGAGTCAGCAGTTTCTCTTAGTACAGCTCGCATTGGTTCCACTACCGTAGCAAAATTGGGAAGAAATTTACTGTACCAGGAGATTAAACCCAGGAAGGAGCGCAGAGATGGTAGATCATGTAGTGGTGGGGCATCACGGACAGCTGAACTGTTGTCTGGATAAGGAAGAATGCCATATTTGGAAATTATGTGTCCAAGAAATCTGAGGCTGGACTCTCTAAATGTACATTTTTGAATGTTCAGTGTCAGACCTGCTGGAGTAAAGCACGCAGGCGTCTGTCATGTTCCTGTAGAGACGATCCTGCAACAATTACATCATCCAAGTAATTGTGCACACCAGGTAAACCTTTAAGCACAGTTTCCATCATTTTTTGGAATGCAGATGGGGCAGAAGCCAACCCGTAGGGGACTCGGCAGTTGCGGAAAAGTCCTTTGTGTAATAAAAGCCGTGAGGTCCTGACTGTTCTCATGTGGTAGAAGTTGGTGGTGTGCAGATGCCAGATCTATGGTGGAGAAAACAGAGGCACCCCTGAGCTCACTAAAAGCTCATCCATGTGGGGCAAAGGGTGACTGTCAGCAATAATAGCTTTATTAGGTTCTCTTAAGTCCACACATAGTCTTAGTCTGCCTTCTTTTCTTGTGACCACAATAGGCAAAATCCAGGGAGAAGCATCAATGTGTTCGATAATGCCCTCCTTCAGGAGCAGATCTAGTTCTCGTACTGCAAATGGAAGACGTCGTAGTTTTTGCTGAACTGGGACTGCATCCTCACGTACTTTAACTTTGTGCACAAACCCAACAACACAGCCAATACCAGGGAGGCTTAAGAGTGTGACCCCTCTGTAACTGGAGCACACCCTTGATCCCTTTTTAAACAGGGGTCACCACCCCGGTCTGCCAATCCAGAGGAACTGCCCCCGATGTCCATGGGTTATTGCAGAGTCGCGTGAGCCAACACAACCCTACAACATCCAGAGCCTTAAGGAACTCCGGGCGGATCTCATCCACCCC
>CAEGAF010105641.1:0-40605 GCA_903067075.1 Micropoecilia bifurca
TACGTATCACGTTTTAACGTGATACTATCACGTTTTAACGTGATATGTATCACGTTTTAACAAGATACATATCACGTTATAACGTGATAGGCTCGAATTTTTTTTTTCCTGCGTGACAGCAATGCGCTTCCGTAATAACGTGATAGCGCTCGAATTTTTTTTTTCCTGCGTGACAGCAATGCGCTTCCGTACTTTCTTCTTCTTCTTCTTTAGATTTCAACGGCAGCTCGCATCCATTATTTACATTATTGTTGCACTACTGCCATCTATTGGATTCTAATATCTGTACTTCAAATTCTCATAATGAGCCCAGTATTATTTTAAAAAACCGAAAATTCTTCTTTTTCCCCTAAATGTGATTTAACTGATCAACAACATTCTAGAGTTTCAATTCCCTATTAAGACCTAATTCTGTTTTAATGGGCGCTTTCTTCTTTGATTTCCAATTTGGACTTCCAATGATTCACTTCCTGCTAAAGAGCCCCCTGGTGGTTGAAGAAAAATGTACATATTAGCCACGCCGGGCATGGTTCAAAGTTTAGGAAAAAACTAGCAGTTTATAGTCCGGAATATGAAAAAAAAAAAAAGTAAATACTCTGGTATTGTTCAGGGGGCCGGACCAAATGTGGAGACGGGCCGGATCCGGCCCGTTGGCCGTAGTTTGGGGACCACTGGTGTAGAGATAATCGTTTATACTCGTTCCTCTAGGAGGATTTGCGTAAATCCCGGTTTTGCGTGTTTCTACTGTAGTAGAAACGGTCACTCCCAGGCAGCAGCAGCAGCAGCGGCGGCCCTTCCTCAGTCACAAGGTCCAGACGTCTGTGTTCCACTTCTCTCCGAGGGGCCAAGGGCGTTAACCACCTTACCTTCTCTCCTCATTATCCACGTTTCTCTCTGTATTCTACCCTGAGTGTTTTATTTATTTATTTATTTCCCTATTCCGAGTCCTCTCCATTACGGTGGATTCATGCTGAGCTCTCGCCCTCCTCCGTCGCCATGCAAAATAACCACCATAAGGAGCACCTCTACAAGATTCTCGTTATAGGAGACCTCGGGGTCGGGAAAACCAGCATCATCAAGCGGTATGTGCATCACAACTTCAGCCCCAACTACCGAGCCACCATCGGAGTGGACTTCGCCCTCAAAGTCCTTACCTGGGACCAGGAGACGGTGCGACTGCAGCTGTGGGACATTGCAGGTACGGTGCCAACTTTTACGCACAGTATTTACAGTATTTACGCAGAGTATTATGGAATGGGAGAAACACGCAGTGGAGACTTACAGAAGTCAAAAGTATTCTTCGTTTGTCTTAAGTTGGCTTTTAATAAACTGACTATTAAATTGTGCGGAATTTGTGGTTGAGGAGAAGCTGCATACTTAGGGAAAAGTCATCTTTTTATCTCTGGAAAAGAAAAGTTGTTAAACAAAATTCCGACTAATTACGTTTAACGCATGACTTTAATTTTGTCTGTACCTCCACCAGCAACTCTTAAAGAATATTCTTTATGGGCACAAAATGAAAAAAGAAATATATGTTTGAAAATAAAAAAAAAATGTTTCAGCAGTTAGTTTTAAACTCTAAGATTCGACTTTTGGATTGTCTTTTTCTTTTGTAAACGCCCGACATAAAACCAAATGATTCTTTGAAGCAAACCTTTGATAAGAAACATTTTATGTCATAAAAAAAATCATTTTAAGTTATTTTAATGAAGGAGGCCCTTCATTTCAGGTTCATCACATTCCATGTCTTCAGGACAATGACAGTTGTTAATATGGATGATGTGGCTCACCACCCAGGGCGCCATTTTGAAGCAATTAGATACAAGCAGCCAGGAAAATTATTTTAAAAAGAGAATGATCAGTCATCTGCGTTTCAGATGAGTTTTCCATTTTTTTAATTCAGTTTTTATACATGTTTAGTAAGAAAATTTGATATAAAAAACATAAAAAGCTCATTTTTAAAAATATTTTGCGCATCAGAACAACCTTAGCTTAGAACAGATGTGAAAACTGAAATGTAGAAACTGATAGACGGCGTTGACTGTTCTTACAGAAATGCTATTCATACATTCTGAAAGAGTTTATAATATCATCACAGTTTTGTTGCCCACAGAAATGAGTAATAATTCAGCCATATTTTTTTTTTTGCGATTAATCGCCAGTGGGCATGATGACAAACCTGAAGGCTACCACGGTTTCAATGTCACATGAGTGTCGGCTGAGGTTTAGAAGAATCCTCTGACCTTCTGCTCTCTCCCCTCCTGTGCTCTCTCTCCAGTAAGCGCAAGCAGTCATGTGGCTCAGACTCGTGAGGGAGATTTGAGGCCCAAGATTTCGTGTACAGAGAGCTTTTATTATGAACTGAAAACCTGAAAAACCAAATGGCAAAGTAGTGTGAAAGTTTCCAGAGGTGGGAAAACCTCATTGGTTGTGCATTGTTTCCCCATTCAGTTTGGAGCAAAAAAGCTTTTTTTAATATTCACTGTTCAAAAATCTGTTCTTAAAATCATAAACTGAACATTTAGTAGTCACATCAGAAGACGTTCCCTTTTGTGGGAAAAGGTTTTGTGGTTGATGAGAGACTTAGGTTTCTCCAGTCAGTGGTATAATGAATCACTTGCTGTTTCTGTGTATTTTCCCAGGATAAACAACTTTGACTGTTCTATTTTGGTCGGCCATCTTTCAAAATATTGGGGCTCACTGGATGGCAGAGCTGGTTTCTCTGGCATGTAAAATAAAATCAGATACGTTTATGTCTTTCAAAGTAATGCAAATGTATTAAGAAATAGGAGCTTTAGCTTAGCTTTTAAAACACAAAGTACAAGTTTTGTTTATCCCACCTAAAATATGTATTTAAAAAAAAAGTGAATTAATATTCTCCAAAAAACCTCTAAATGTTGGCCGTTTTCTTCTATATAACTCTTTGGAAATAAACCTCCAGATTCTATGTTCAGATGATTAATTTAATTTCCATTGTCCACAAGACATGTTTTGATTTATATTTTAATTAATACTTATATTGAGCAGGTAGTTTTTAAACCTCTTCAGTGAAGTAACATTTTTTACACTTTAATGTCATTGTCACACTTCGATTTGTATTTTCCTCATTTTGCATCTCACCCTATGCTTTTATAAATATCACAAAAATAATCATTATCATAACAATTGTATAATATATCTCCCTCAGTCCATTTTTTGTGGTTCCTAAAAAAGATCAGAAGACAATATATTCTCTCTATAATTAGACAGACACTTGGACTCGTAAAAAAGTAATAATAGATTAAATTCCTCACTCATTTAAAAGGTGGTTATCACCAGAAAGTGTGACACCAAGGTTTCCTGTAACTTAAGGTGCAACTTTCTGCTTTGTATCAGCACTACTAAACTTAGCAGTATGGGGAAGCGCTTTGAAGACAACCTGCCTGTCCGATTTGTCCTTGAGCTAAGCTGACATGCTGCCAGCTGTTCTCTAGCTAACACTGCTTTTATCCACCTGTTCATGTCAGAAACACCACAGCAGGACTCATCAAAAGAACTACCACTCTTTTCTTCTTCACCCATTTGAAGCAAGACACCATACTGAGTTAGAAAAGAGCTATGCATAAATTACTGCTTGAATTTACCCAACTACTGTATGAAAACACTTAGAAGTTTAGTTTATTCTGCAGCTAACTGTGTACCAGCCACAGGTACACATTATCTCCCTGTTACGGTGTTTTGAAACTCTGATCTCATCACTCTTCCCTCTTTTTTGTGTGTCTCTGTGTGTATTTTTTCAGGTCAGGAGAGGTTTGGCAACATGACCCGTGTGTATTACCGTGAAGCTATGGGCGCCTTCATCGTCTTTGATGTGACTCGGCCGGCCTCCTTTGAGGCCGTCACCAAATGGAAGGAGGACTTGGATTCCAAGCTCACACTAGCCAATGGGAAAAATGTAGCCACTGTGCTTCTGGCTAACAAATGTGACCAGGGTCAGGAAGTACTGACCAATAATGGAATAAAGATGGACCAGTTCTGTCAGGAAAATGGCTTCGTTGGATGGTTTGAGACCTCTGCTAAGGTGAGAGAAACACCTTTAATGTACGCGCTGGAACATTAAAGGCGGTCTCAGTGGCTACAGCCCGTTTCAAGGCATGTTTTATGAAAATATCCTTAAGAGGCAGTTGACATCATTGAGTCTGTCTGACCCAGCAACCAATTATCTTGCGAGTACATCACTAAAACGACACATTCAAAATGGGATGAGCTGAACTTCACAGGCTTAGTCTTCTATTTGTATTTGAACAAATCCCCAGTAATGGTGCAATGCTCCTTTTCCACAGACTCCTGGCAAACACTACGTCTGTGTTTTTTCCAGGTCAGCTGCACTTGCATCAGGTGCTTTGTCTTCCAGAAAGGCAGTTGGAATACTATAGCTCTGTTCTCTAGTGGCTACACCAACTGTAAAGCAGTAGTCTCACATTTTGTGAGTCAGTCATGCAGACATTGAGTTTGTTTAATGTATATATATAAAATATATATAAGTACTTTCTACTTTTTGACTGTCCAAAATTTGTCTCATGCAAAGACATTTTTAATGCTAAATTATAAGTGACCAAACCTGATGTGGAACCTTCGAAATATATGTAATATGCTAAAAATGAAAGTGATATATGACTGGGAAAAAAAAAACATTTACATTAGCATGGAGAATAAAGTTCACGCAAACATTGACAGAAAGTCAGTATAAATATTACTAGTCTATGACCAGTCTCTATGTCTGCAAGTCAATGGTTTTGTAAGAAAAATCTGATCATGTACCGCTGGATCTTATCTGTTTTTACTGGGCCTTGAATTCATCGTCAATAAATTCATGGTTCACGAATTAATGGTCCATGGATGTTAAGTCTGAGTGATATCAGAGATGGACCATCTCTGAGCGGACCAGAGATGTTGAACATGGATTGCAGACATGCAATCAGCTGCTCACTCACTGCTCATGATGACCCAAGCAGTGGTAGTTCAGGGCCAAAATCATGTCCACAGTTCAATGGTCAAATTTTTCCGAGATAATTCTTACTAATATGCCCATCTCTGGTTGGAATTTGGCCAAATTCAGACTTTAGTATTTTCATTACAAAGTATTTATTAGTTTCAAAATGGTTTTAAAGGAGCTTAGACTCTAAGTCACTCATTACAGTAATGTTTAATTATTACATCACTATGACAGGACATTTAAATTTGATGAAGTTTTCAAGACTACTGTGTGCAAGCCACATTTGCTGTTAGCTACAAGAAGGAGGATCATGGTGGCTCTGGAGGAGCACCAGAGGTCCACAGCTCAGGTGAAATAGTCTGTGGTCTGCAAAATGTTCTAGTTGTGAACTTTATAGAAACATGGCAACAATAGAGTGGCTGTGTTAGAAAAGTCATGTGGGGGCTTAGCGAATATCTGTTAAAGTGCTCTTGTCAGATAAGAGCAAAATGTTGTGGGGGATGTTTGTTCAGACTGAACCGGAGATATTTTGCAATTGCATAGGCACTTTTAGATGTTATACTTGGAAACCTTTTAAAATTATTAATAGTTTTCCATCACAATTTGCAGATTAATCACATAAAACCCCATTAAATATACTGAGATGTTTGGTTGTAACATAAAAATTGGCAAAAAAAGTGAATTAATTCTTGTCAAATTGTACAATCAGTACAAAAATCATTAAAACTTTTTATCAAACAAATTAGTCTTTAGCCTAACACTACAGTAAAGAGTAAAACCAGGGAGTAATGAAGAGTTTTTTAGTTTCCTTGTTTATTTCTATAAGCATTTGCAGTTAAAAGAAATAGGCACAATATGATTCAAATTAGAGGAAAGTAGCTGATAACTGTAAGGTGAAATACACATTAACACTCTTTTCGCAGCCTCACTATGACAGTCTGGAATGTCACAACTGGATGGGAGAGATCAGAAATACTGTAGACCCCCGTTGTTTTCCTCCCTCTTCCCCCCAGACACACAGTCAAACACCTGCGCTGGTATCCAAGAAGCCTCAGCTCTCCTCATATCAGGGCACATTCTGCTTCGAGTCAACACTATCTCTATTTACCTCAAACATTACTTTTTTCGACGAACTGCACGAAGCACAGCAGATAAAAAGAAAACATGCGTAAACTTCTTGTGAATATGCCTCACTTATGTTGTGTCAAATTGGTTGTCTACCTTCACAAGACTAGCAGCAGGCCAAAATGCTGCAAAACTCAGAGTCTGTCTTTCCCAGAACAAATCTTGACTTGGTTTTTGTTGTAAAAAGAATGTTGACTGTTGTTTTTTTCCTCTCAAATTTAAACTCTGACATGTTGAAACCTGATACATTGTATGTGCAGCTGTTACTTAAGTAACTACAGACCATAGATATTTGGCATTTTAAGCTACAAATGACATATGATAAATAACACAATCTCCCATAATGCCTATATAGCTAAAACATGCTTAATTCACTGCTTAAATTGTCTTCAAAATTATTAATCAAACATTATTTTGAAATGCTAAAATTAATCATTGGGATGGTTTTGAAATTGGTAATATTACATATTCATTACAGTAAATATTTCAGTAATGTAACACACAAGCATGCAGGAGAGCATTTAAACTAAATGTGTCCTTTTACTTCACTTGTTCTGCTTTCAGTGGGATTGTTGGGATATTTTAGAGTACAATGCTGTATAGACTAGGGTAGCATTATGTAACATTGTGTAGTATATCTCACTGTATAATGTAGCAGTGTGTCTTACAGCATAGGATATCATAGAATAATGTAGCATAGCACAGAGCAAATGAGTGCATTCCAATATGACAAAAGAGGGACAAAGATTTTTCAGGGTACTGTAACCTTATGGAAGCCAATGGAAACGCACAATTCGGGAAACGTAAAATACTCTTTTTCTTCACATAGCTGTTAAATCTTATTATATTTGCTTTACTTGTTTATTTTTACAGTCACGTGTAAATGGATGAGTTTGCAAACAGATCACTTGCAGCTTGTGTGAATAAAAAGGCCAGACCCAGATTGTTTGTGTATTATTGTTGCTAACTGGCTCTCTGTCAGCCCTCTCATTTAGTCCTGGTCCATTTCATTAGCTCACTTTCTGTAAAGATTTTCTGTGAATTGTTCACGATAACAATTTGTCGTCTCTCTGTAGCCATCACTTTGCAAACCAGATTGTTGTTTTCCCTCACGTCACTGTCACTTTTCCGTGTTGTTTTCAGGAGAATATCAACATCGATGAGGCAGCAAACTGCTTGGTGAAACACATCATCGCAAACGAAAATGACATGCTGCAATCAGAAGTTCCCGACACAATCACAACCCAGTTAGAGAAGGATAAAGGCGGGACTTGCTCCTCTTGCTTTCGATCTCAGTAACAACAGCGTTCGGCTGTGGGACGTCCCTGTTCTGAGAGTCGTTACACAAAAAGCTATATGCGTGTGGACTGTCTTTGCAGGTGGAGGGTACCGGTGCCAACTCTTTTCTTGTCTGGATTCCTGGGGTAGTGTGGCGGGGTGACAGAGAGCCAGTTGGCTCATGAACTGGATCGACTGAAAAAGACCGATGGCTGCAGCTGTGTCGGCTTGTCAGAGGCAGGGTCACCCCCCGAGTGTCTTCAAGCGTTGGCACGAACTCTTTGGTTATCATGGTGACACAGTTAACAAGCAGATGCCCAGTGAGGTTTCAGCAAATCACAGGATATTTGTTCTAAAGATCTGTGGAGCCAATCATTTCATACAGACCGTGGCGACTCTTCTGTTCTCACTCCCTCCACCCACGTTTTCTCTTCATCTATTTTTCTTATCCATTAAAATGTGGGACAATAATACAATTTCCACCATCCAGCAAAAGCGAAAATACTTAAAAGTAGACAAAAGGCAGCGTTCTTTTACAGTAATCTTTTCAATTGGTTTATGTCTTTTTTTTTTAATGTTCCAGCAGAAATGGTGCCTTGTATAGCTTATTAAATGAATGTAACTAAAATGCCTTTTCTAACACATATATTTAATGTGTTCAACATTTAGTCTTCACTTTATTTATAAGTGCACTGATGTTGCACTTTTTTTTCTCACTGAGATATACTTTCAAGCATTATTATAAGGAAACATGTAAAGTTCTGTGTAATAAAGAGATCTGTGGTACATCAAAAACTATTATCTGTATTTAATTTAATGGTTTTACATAAAATGCTTTTCCCACTGTGAAATGGTTGTAACTTTCTGATGCAAATACTTATGTATATAGCTAAGACAGATGGTAGAACTGAAGATGTATTAAGTTATCAAACTGTTGACACGAAATAAAAACCTTGCTGGATTTAACTTTTTCATTTATGATTTCTAATTTCTCTCCCAACATAAATAGAAATCATGCAAATATCATTTGCTTCATCACAAAACAAAACATTGTTGCTATAATAATGTTACATTTTATTTTAGCTTAGCTGTTGTGAACACCTCTATTTGTAAAGAAAAAAAACTTTTAAAAATTGCTATAAGCAGAAATATAAAAGGAATTTGTACTGTTTGCCCTCAATAAAGTGTTTTGTTGAGTAAAGTGTGGAATCATTAAAGGGAACAAGGCATGAAAATCAGTGGCGCAACTACACATTATTCAGGTGGATGCGAAAACATAAATCAGACCCCCCCCCTCCCGTCCGGGTGTATAGGAAAACATAATCGGCGCATCGCCCGGTGTTTTGGCGCCCCCTCTGGTGCTGCGCCCCTATGCGTTGCATACGCTGTGTACCCACTTTTTGCGCCACTGGCGACAACGCGTCATGATGTCAGGTTTTTTCTTCCCTCAACTACCTCCAACTGATCAGCGTCACTCTACGTACTGAAGCTTCTAACCTGGCAGCTTTACGCTCTTGTGGTTTGACAACATCTGTAAACTAAGTCCAAGCTTCACCCTGAGGGTCTGATAGAACCGATCTCTGCCGCCGTTTGCATGTCGGTTCGGAGAGCCGAACCGACTCTTAAGTCAGCAGAGCTTCCCGATGCGCATCGGGCGGAAAAGCAGCAGGAGGCTTGGTTGAAAAAAGAAGTCAGACCGACTTTGTGCAATGAACTTTTCACCGCTGCTCACGAAGAATCATCTGTTTATACTTAGTATAAGTGGGAGATGGGAAGGGGTGTCAATATTTGGAGTAAAAATAGCTGATGAAGCCACCAAATCGTTGTGAAGGGTTTTTGGGCTTACGTCACTCTGACGTCACCGCGACTAGCCGACATCGACCTATGTCGACTTCCGACTGATGTCGACATTTACCTTAAAAATTATGTAGTCGTTCAACCCCTTATATATATATACATACAATCAACCTGATTAAAAAAGACGCTATGCTTTAACAACAGAAAATGTTACGGAAGGGGGCATCCGGAGTCGAACCGGAGACCTCTTGATCTACAGTCAACTGCTCTACCGCTGAGCTATACCGCCAATCCGCTCACCACAGTAGATAGCTGGAGCTTTTAACAGTTAGTGACGGACATTATTGATATTTAATTGTTAATATATATGGTGTCAACAACAAAGTTCACTTCGTAAGTAAATATGTACTATTTTATTTTGATATGGAATTTTAAACTGAGAGCTAAACAAACAGTTAAGCTAGCACCTAGCCGGCTAGCTATCTGGCTAGCTTTAAACGCTAGCTAAGAAGCTAGCTATTCCACCGTTAAGAAACCAGGACGGCATTGTTAAAATCATTCACAAGAGGAATCGATAAAAACCTTTTGACTCGTTTATTTCCTCCTCTGCCCGGATCCATTGAAAGTAATCATTGTAACAGCTGAACTTACAAGACAAGACAAATCGGTTTCCGCCTGACACAAGCAGAACGACATTTATTAAACAAAGCAACAAATGAGACTAACAGAACTGAATGAAACCAGGAATATTTACCTCACACGACAGACATCACACACACGACAAAACAATACGGAGAAAACACACCACCGCGCTGGATGTTTTCCCCGGAGACCCGAGCTGAAGATTTCAAAGTCTGGCTCCCACACTTTAAGCCGGTGGGCGTGTTTTCCCTTTGACGCAGTACTGAACTTAGGGGAGTGTCCTTAGTGAGTTTCATTTTATGAACAAAAATATCTTTTATTTGAAACGCCATTAATTTTACCTAATTATTGAAGATATGGTTACATTTTACTACTAACTTATTTTAAATATATTTTCTTAACAGCATCTACTCAGTTTTAATTCAAAATCTAAAATTAGGAAAAATAGACTGCGTTATGTACAATGGAGTGTAACGTTTTTTAATGTGTTTTAAAAAACAGATTTAATGGCATACATTGAAGCCAGCTTGAAGGGGATTACAATTTAAGAGTGAATTTTATTATTTTAGACTGACTGTTGAATCTTTAAGACTCAATATGTAATCTGTCCATTCATCCAGCCATTTTCTTACACTTAACAGCAGGTTGCAGAGTTAACAAGTCCAAAAGGAAAACCAACACCCAGAAAATTCATCACGGTCAAAGTAACAGTTACAGCTGTTACAACCTAAGCACCAGCTTTTCAGAAACCTCAAAACTGTAAGAAATCAGATGAAGACTACTTATTTCACATTGGGTTTAACGTGGAGAAACCCTCACTGCATTCAGGTGTATGTTGCCTGTTAAAATCACATCAGTAAGTAAGAGAATCAGTTGATATTACAATAAAAGAGCCTGAAGCTGACAAGTCCAAATAATATCTTCATTATGGATATTTTTGAGTCTTTGCTATACTTAAGACCAGCACTTCAACTGAGACTGCAAACATGACTGACATCTTGTGGCTTAAACTGTAACTGCTGCTTTAATGTGTCACAAATAATCCATATCTATTATCATCCCTGGGAGCCATATCGTCCCGTGTATAATTACGCTCCTCAAGGTGCATCTTTGCAGCAAAGCATGATTAGCACGTGTATTGTGAAGTGTATCCAAAAATGAAACATAATCGCCGCATGGCCCTCCCGACGGTGTTTTGGCGCCCCCTCTGGTGCTGCGCCCCTATGCGTTGCATACTCTACATACCCACTTTTTGAGCCACTGATGAAAATAGCAAGTTATACTTACCTGAGTGAAGTTGTTATACTTCCAGCGAGAAACTAGCGTTGGAATCTATTATATCTAATAATGTATGAATTTCGCCACCAGAGGGCGCTCAGCAGGCTGAAAAAGTCCGCCATTGTTGAGAAAACAATTTACCGCAGATATTAGGTGCAGCTACTATAATCGCTGTGCTTTTTGTTCATAGGTAAGCTGAGTCATAAATAACATTGATTGTAACGCTAGTGATCTTTGATAAGTACCGTCTGGCAGCAAAAAAAGGTGCTTCAATAGAACCGAACTGCCGAGTCGAATGTGAAGCCGGAGTTAGTAGCAGGCTAAGGTAATGATTTCAACTGTTCGCGTTCGTGTGGGCTCGGATGGTCGGCGGTAATAGGGCCGCAAAATATTTTTTACATTTGAGTTTCAGTTAATGAAGGTTATGTTGGAGTACATTTACAGTGACGTCAGTAGTGAGTATATCTGTTCACTGTTGTGCCGCTCTTTGATTATTGTGTTTAGCGGTTGACGCTCTGGCCGGTGTTCTGTCAGATAGCCATATGCTGTCAGGATAGCATGCAGTGAGTACCATGCCCGCGCATGCGCACTAAGAAGCCCTACCTCTGTGGAGTTGTCTGTTCAGCATATGCAACAAGTTATGACGAAAATAAGTCATTAAATTGTTTATAATATGATATAATATGATAACTAGATAGGTATACATGCGTTGTTGTGGTTTCAAAGTGTATTTAAAGCAGGATCTTGGTGCAGCTGCAGTCAACTACAACACAAGCCGTGTAAAACCCATTAACATACTTAACCGCTAAGTCAAGATGCCATATAACTGTTAATAACCAAGTGTATGATGATCTACGTCATGATTCTATGCTGCTGATTAAATAAAATTATATGGTAATGACAGTGTATACATGTCTGAGCTAATCGTATGACTATCTGACAATGTATGCTGATCTGACAGAACACCGGCTGAAGAAGTCCGCCATGCTGAGAGAACTGCCTACAGCAGATATTAGGAGCAGCTACTATAACCGCTGTGCTTTACCGGTCACAGTTTATGCTAAATAAATATGCTACACCAGAAGTGACTCGGCCCATCATTTTCTGTCTTTATGCACACCACTTTTAAAAGCCTAGCCTTCCCAAAACTCATAGCTGATTACCACATAACATTATGGTTTTTCAGCTTGATCTGGGTGTGCCACCTAAGATTATTTGTAGCTCCCATTCAGGTGCCCCTGAATTCAAACCATTTTTACGTCTATGCAATATTTTGAAGAAATGCTGAAAAAAAATCTAAACAAAACCAATGACTTCTTGTTCTTTATTGACCTGCCCTTTGCTTAGGACATGACTGCATTCAGGAAAGCACACTTACTTAAATCTGTCTCTTCTTTCATTTTATCCCTGCCAAACACTTTAAGTAGACTTTATTAACACTGATAACTAATTAGAAAAGCGCTTTCAGGCTTCAAGATTGAAATAGCCACAAACACTAATTACTGGATCTCCCTCTGCATTTTGTGCTTGATTTAACGTTGTGGTTTGCTTCCCTTCTTGTTAGGTTAAAGATTCTGTTCCAAGGCAGAGAGTCAATTAGACATGACTGTACAGTTTGCTATGCTGGTTGATTATTAGTCATTAGTAATGACTGGATGAGACATTTTGGCATTGATGTCCCCATTTTTGATCAATCACAGGGTGAATGTAATTGGACAGCAAGGTTAGGCAAAGGCTAGAGTTGTGTGGGGATTTTCCTCTGCTGTCATCTGAGTCAAAATCCTTATTTGAACACCCACACAGACAAAAAGAAAAGAACATATACTGATCATCAGAGCAGTTTACAGATTCATATCTCACTCTCTTTTGGTCTCTAAGGCAACCCACTACCAGTAGAGACAGTTACTCTTTAGACATAATCTGTCCTTTTTCCTTCATATTTTTATTTTTTTTGGCATGTAAAAGGGAAAACGAGTGATGGAGCAACACCAACAAGGAACTATGATCACAAGACTTCTCAGTAACACAGAATAAGAAGGGAATACACTGCACATGATTTCAGGATGATATTTCTACCCTGTTTCTTTACCTCTTCCAGCACTAAGTAATGAGATATAAACATTATTTTACATTCACCTAGTTTTTATTTCCATGGCTAATAAAATGGGGTTGTAAATAGGTTCCGATTTTTTTATTATTATTACTGTTCATAAAAGGTAAAAATAAGAAAAAGCACGAATACTTTCCTCAACAGCTTCACCCCTGAGATAAAAATCAACTATAGTTAAATAAATGCATCTGAATAATAAAATACTATGACCATTTCAATAAACCAGAGCTGTAAAAATACAGAGACCAAGGCTGAGACGAGACTTACTACACAGTCGATAAATTTGGAGAGAAGTGTTGAAAAGGGAGGCAGTGGCAGGTTTTCTCTGCCTCTGAAATGAATACACAGCAAAAGGGAATCGATAGCAAGAGCCTGGAGACACTTAGGAGGATGAATGAAAATAGTGTCTGCGTCTTGAGCTTTGATCGATAAATGTGTGTGTATAAATGCTGCTGTGTGCCCACTTGTTTTTCTTTCTATCTCTTGGAAAATACAGAAAGTGTAAGGGTGAACCCATTCAGTGCCAAGGTTTGCCATTAGAGGAATATTAAGAATAAGTTTAACGTAGCCCTCAGGCTGAGACTATGGTTAAGCATTTACGGTGCATTTAGCCTTCAGGGGACTACAGAATGCATAGTCTTGATACAGAATCACCAAATATGCAGTGTATGCGTTGCAGCTCAATGAAAAGCATCTTAAAAGAACAAGTTCTCAGCTTTGAATAGGCCCAAAACTTTTCCATATCTTAATCCTCAATTAATTCTTTCTGGTTTTACTGAAAACATTTATTTAAATGACATTTAACTGAAGTCCTAAAAAGGGTGCGGGTTTTAATGTTTTTTTTTCTTCTTTCTCTTTCTCTTTGTTTATTACATGCTGTTTTTAATGTTTTTATCATTACTTTTTATCTATGTATTAATTTCTTTTTATTTCTCTTTCTCACTGTTTACGTTTTAATAATGTATGAGATATAGCATTTATTTTCCAATAAGAATCAATAAAGTATTTTTGAATTTAAATTCAATTTGAGTTAGCAGTCATAGTTGTGGGTTACCTTACTTCATAATTCTAGAATTTGCCAAAATTAACATTGGACATCCATATCTAAACATGTTAAAGGGGCAGTATTATGTAAAATCACCTTTTTTGCTTTACATGATATCGAAATGTTATTTCCTCAACAAAAACATACCTAAAATGTTGCTTTGATTCTTACATGCATGTTTGAGAAATCATTTAATCTCCCCTAGTAGTCATTCTGGCTGCAGAAACCTGTGTTGTAACAGAGCGCTGCCTTTTCAACAAAGCTCCTTATTGAAGCTACAGTTTCCAAACCAATTTTCAGCTTCACAAAGCACTGCTGGCTCCTTCAGACTAGCCAGCAGCATTTAGTAAACACCTGGTGGAACTGTGCATCTGCTGAACTCATTATACAAACTACTTCTCAGTGAGACGCTGGCAAAAATGTTGCTGAACCTGAATGGCTGATTGAGGAGAACTGTTCTATAACTTGTTGAAAACAGAGTGTCGGAAAGAGCACAAGCTTCTTAAAGAGACGGAGGCCCAATTTTAAGGCAATACATTGTGAGGTCAAATTTCTTTTAAGTCATGTTTGATTTATACAGCATTTTTGTAACCAGTGAAGGTAACATAGTTACTTGATTATGCTGTACTTGAAATGTAATGGAATATACATAATATTGCCCCTTTAAAAAGACAGACTTTCTAACAGTGTCTGTGTTTTTAAGATGGTTATAGTATAGTATAGTACTTTTGTGCTCACTGGTTTTGTCCTGTGCCTGTCTTTTTCTAACTTGTTCTCTTCACTCTACAATAAAAACAGGGATTTTCCCTTCAAAACTGGTAGGAGAAGAGAAATTGATCCTAAATGTAGGGGTCAAAGTCTCAGTTGTGCCATTTTCTACTTTTCTCTAACCACTGTACCTGCAAGTACGGCCAAAATAACTTGGATGCTGCTCCCTCTGCATTTACTGCTTGGAGGCTGTGTACCACTGCTCAGTCTGTTTTAAAACGGATCACAGAGCTCTCTTTCCTGCATACTTTATAATCTGTAACCCTCATTAAACCTAATTAGATTACAGCTCTAGTGAATATTTTCATCTACAAAGTATGCTGGACAAACTTGCCTGTTTTTCAGGAACTGACTTAGCACCTTCAAACACTTCCTAGGAATTGCAGTTCTCAGTTAGTCTCTTTAAAATTGTTTATGAAACAGTCTTCAGAGTACATGAAGGCCTAGTGCCTTTGTCTCAGGGAGCATTTAAAGCTCTTTTGAAGATTTCTGAAACTGGAGAGTCTTACTGTTGTTCTTAAACTCGACCTTTTGCCTGTATTTTGTTCAATGTCCCTTAGGTTTTCCTTGTTTTTTAAACTTAACATCTTACTTATAAGTTGGCACCAGTCTTTAATAGGCTATAGGATTGTGTATAGAAGATAAGTGGATATTCTACCTATTAATTTGAGAAACATAAATTATTGATGTATCTTCATTCTGCATGGCCTGTCTTGCTGAGGTAAACATTATAATACATAGGTCTGGTTGCCTTTGTAATTTCAGGGCATATTTGTTCTACAACAAAAGAGTAGAGGGAAGTTTCCCCTGTTGCATAACTGACTACTCATTTTAATTACACTTTGTTGAGGCAACAAAGTGAGCAGATTGTCACAGTCATAAAGAGAAAAAATGAGACGCATGCAAGATAAAAAATAAAAATGAAAAAAAAATGACCTTGAAGTTTTTCCATATTAAAAGTATAAGATGAATTTTGAGTTGGTTCGGGATTAAGGATAAACTCATCATCAGTTATTCTCCCTCATGCCTACACACACACACACACACACACACACACACACACACACACACACACACACACACACACACACACACACACACACACCTGACACTGATTACACTTTAAGATTTGTTTTTAGATGAGCTTCCTCTGAATGGCATCTTGGCTCATTTTTGAGGATAGGATCAGCATGTCAGACCTTGGAGAGAGTCCCAGAGGAGAGCTGTGGAGTCCTCCACATTAAAAGGAAGTCTGTTCAAATGGATTAGGCATCTCCTATCTTCTTGATGACACCCAGATGATCAGGCTTGGATTTGTCCCTGTGACACTTGCTGGAGAGTATTTACTTCTCACATGGCTTTGAATATTTGTGTCTGGCTGAAAAAGCAAAGGGCTGGTTATGATGATGGAGCCTGCCAGGCAGAGAGCCAGAGGTCATTAAACCTTTCTTCAGGACAAACTTATTGATTTAATCACATCACCAGCAAACAATTCAGATCTCAATATTTATCATGGAAAAAAATCTACATGCCAAGTCTTCATCCTGCTAAGCTGACCTTTAATCTTGATTCATAAAGAATATTGACTTCAAAAAAATCCTAGCTGTCACTCTAACCAGATGAGATTGAAAAAAGCTGTATTTCTGTTAAGGGTCGGGGCTGACTGTATGTTATTTTCTCAACAGAGTGATTTGAAGACTTTTTCTGAAAGAAAAAGTGCCATTATTTAAAATAATGTTTCCAAACTGAATGTTTACCTGGTACATAAATCAGTTAAAGAAGTGTAAATCCTCGGAGTGTCATGTTCATATTCTTCCAAGAGGGTCTATATTTTCTGATAATTTTCCAATAACTTTTCACTTTACAAACACTGTCTCTGTGGCAAGACGTCAAGATTAAGGTTCAAATATCAACATTGCAAAGTTAGAGGGGACAAGAACCTTGGGTTTATGCTGATTCCCAAGGCTTCCTCACAACCCTTCCCTTGTTCTACTTTCACCTAAGGCTCTTCTAAGATCAAAGTCAGGTAGAACCGATGCTTATGTTGTCCCACAGATTTGTGTGCACGTGTTACCACTGAGGATTACTGACATCTTAGGGCTATCTCTGGCTTTCTCACAGTACTTGCTGGGAAAACATTGACCTTGCAACCTGCAAACACTAAAGCTAGAAAGGAAAACATTCAAGGACATTGGTGAGTGAATTTAGAAGATATGCATAATGGATCTTATCCTGTCATCCAAATACCTCCTGCGCATTATTCTCTGGAGGACAAAAAACACCTAGTACAAATTCATCGTCAAACCGAGGGCAGTGCGGAGTCAAATACATTTTAAGATAGGCTCATATCTTGCTAATGCAGTTCCCCCCCCGATTACACAACTCACATTGAAATTCACACCTCTGCTGTCTGCCACTGTCTTCTGCTGTTGCTTGGTCTTTTTTGATGAAGGGATTTTATTCTGTATGATTGATGCTGCACTGCCATCTGTAGAAACCGCCGGGATGTTTTCCTGTCACATCATCACACAACTACACCTTATGTGTACATCCAGTCCTCTTTCCATTCCAGAAAGCCGAGGGAGGACTTGTCGGAGTATTTCAGTAAAAATCTAATTGCTCTGACTTTATATCAAGTGTCTCTCTGCTTGGGAAGTTAATTGCCTCTGCAGTGTGTTTGTCCCTGGGACAGATCCTATCGTAGAAGCAACAGCATGTGTCATTGTGAGTTTGTGGGAGTGCGTTTGCTGACACACTTTGCCTTGGCAGGGAAAAGGCAACACGGGATATTGGTCAGCGGTGTGTGTGCTCAGCCTCCTGCAGATGTATAGAAAACCTAGTCCACACAGGATCTCTGCAGTGATGTGACCTTGTTCTATGTGTCTGTGTATTTCTGCTTGTGTGCATCAATACTGTATCCTCCCAGGTATTTGCAGCTGCACTGCGTTGGTCATCTTTTCTGTTATTGATTTGAGATGCAGAGTGTGAATTTGTACTTCTGGAATCGGTGCCCACGGACTAGGCTGAGCGGCTGCGGCTGTGCCTAGCAGCACTATCTGGCAATACATATCTGGCGCTGCATACGCTGCATACCAAGAAGCCCCTTCTTGCTTCTCACTGCACCTCCCGTCACATTAAAAAATAAAGAAACAACAGCTGCGACAATATGTCTTTGTGTTAACACATAACATGGGGGAAATCCTCAGAGTATCATGTGACAAGCATAACTTTTGACTGGAACCACAAGGACGCACATGGCTGACGTGATGTGTTGGAGGCAGACTCCATGGATGGACGGCTGCAGAGCGAGAGTGGGAAGATGAGGAGGCGGGAGGTGGGCGGATGGGTAAGTTTCCAGCCAGTGTGGGAGTTTAGGGGCATGTTTACGTGTTGTGCTGATGAGTGAAGGCATGTGTGTGTGTGTGTTTGTGTGATTCTCCTCTACGTGGGCGAACAAGCATGGGACCGAGTGATGGCTCATGAGGAGGCAGTTGTCATGGCAACAGAGGATGTCGTCTCATTCCACCGGTTCTTGGCTGTCCCACAATCCTACAGACCTTTCTCTTCCCGACTGTCTTTATTTATCTCTTGCTGGGATTTTTTTCTCTCGTAAAAATAAAATGTGCTCACTTGTTTTTATTCCTCCTTTTTTCTCTCTTCCATTCAGTCATTCCTTCCTTTGCTCGTCCTTTACATCTTGCTCTTCAGTTATGCTCACATTCTCCCACTTCTTTTCATGTGTTGCACATGTGGGATAAACATATTGGAATCAAGCTGCCAGGATGTATATTTCTGTCTGTGTACGTGCTCTTAGATGTTTCTGCTTTAACAGATTTTACATTCCAAGGCAACAATACATGGGGAAGCTTTAAAGCCCCATCTTTAATGTTACACTCATAGGACCCATTAATTCCTAGTTTAACTGCTGAAAATATTGCAGCACGTTAATTCGGTCTAAGCATTCCTCGTATCCCACTGACACTGAAAGCTGGATGAAAGCAAACCAGAGGAGATGATAGGATCCTGAAAGATTGGGGGATTTGCTCCAGTCTGAAAATAGTTCATCATCAGCAGTATGCTATGTAGGAGGTTGGATTTTATTAACATGGGAAAGGTTTTACCCATTTTCTGTTTAGTTCTTATGTTGTTAAATGTTACAGTTCTCTGATTTCATGTTCCTTCTATCCTCAGTAATAAAAAGCATACAAAACCTTTAAAAAATAATTTTATTTTAAGTATTTTTTAAGGTCTTGATCGAATTATTAAACCCTTAGAATTCACATATTGTTAATCATTTGTTAATTTTGTTCCTAAGAGTCAAGATCTCAGGACCATCCATCCATCTGCCCGTTGTTGGTTTGCATGGTGGTATGGTCCAGGGATTTGATGGAGAAGCTGAGTGATGAAGGAAAATGCTGGAAGCTTGAAGTGAAGAATCGGGAGATGAAGCTGGAGACTGAAGCCTCTAATTTTTGCTTTTATTAAGAAAATGAGCAAGTACTATTTTTATTACCTATAAGTAGAGATGTTTCACCAGTAGTGCTACAAGGCTAACAACATAGGAAGCGAAACTGCACTATGTCAGGAAGAAAGTGAATGTGGTCTCTGCAGACTCTGAGATTTTCTGAGTTACCTTCTATGAAGTGTGAGTTGCATGAGAAAATGGTGAGACCATTGCGGTTCATCATTGTAGAAGTGGTTTTACCTCCATGAGTTGGTCACCAGAAAATGTGAAGGCCTTTTGCAGAGCCTAAAATCTACCATGAACGTCTTGCTGGCAAAGTAGGCTAATTTAATCTAACACTTTTTGTACCATGCTGGTTTTCACATGGGGTCCTGTCAGTCCCCCGGCTGAAACAAAAAGCCACCAATCTCATCAAGCAGCTGAAACAGATAATTTATGATTCCCACTTAACCTAAAAAAAGAGAAATGATTAAAGAAAACATTCGCCATGGATCGGGGTCCCAGCTGGGGAGGAGTACACACTGATTAACTGATTACATTGAGATTTTTTTGTTTTTATTGCTGCATTTTAAAGTTAACAAACACCCTCACTTTTACAGTGATGATGCATTCCTCAGTAGGGGTGATGTTTTTGGGGTGGTTACAGCATATTTCTCATAAAGTGTCCCATGTATGGTGGTTATTAGTCTTCCACATGGCTGTCTGGGGTTCAATTCCCGACCCTGGGACATTTGCAGCACGTCTTCCCTTTTTCTCTCTCTATTCATTTTGTCTGTTCCACTGCAAATAAAAGCCACCAGTGCCAGGAAAACCTTAAAAAATGAATGAACGCTTTAGGCTTGTAACAATGGTGCTTTAGAGACATTACCCAGTCAGAATCCAAATCGAATTCTAACAAATATATAAAGAAACATGAATTAAATAAAACATTTTTTTACATCTTTTTCCATATGTATTATGTTGTGATTTCAATAATTCCTTTGTTTTTTGCACAAGAAAAAAAACTTGTCAAAGCATGACGAATGAGCCTTTTCAGAAAGCAAATGTGCAAAATTATTCCCGTCCTTTAACACAGGACTGTGAATTACATCGCAGGTGATCTCGTCCTCAATGCTGTCAAATGGCAAAGAGTTGGATGTGCAGCTGCTGTTACTGTTTCAGCACATAATTTCCTCATGTGCTGTGATTCCTTTATTTTTCTGCTCCTAAATAAGCACTCTCTTGCACACGAATACGCATCAATGCAGACACCAACATAAACGCAAGCGATGTAATTTACAGCTACATCAGCAACAATCTCAGGCCCAGGGAGAGGGAATATGGAAAAACAGGACAAACACATGAGACCCCTTGGGAACAATAGTCATCTGTCTTTATTTACAGCTAAGCCATGTAGATAGAAGACAGATCGCAAGGGCACAGAGAGGGTAAATAATTTAAAATATATCTCATAAGGTATTGTGATTGATGAGCAAAATCACCATAAAAACTTGGTTGTTAAAATCTTGTCATGTAAACTGAGAGGCCTCATATATAGGAAAGCTTGATATAACAGAGTTTTTCTGTCTGCTACTTAACAAAGTATTAAAAATGCTTAACAAAAGGATGCCAAAGCCAGAAGAACTTAGCCGGACTTATTAAATTAAGCTATAATAAGGACATAATGATGAAAATGATTGGTGGAAAGCAGAACATATCATTAGAGAGAGGTTGGATGAGCTCTTAAAGTCCCAGCGAGCAACTACAGCTGTCTTCTGCTCCCACTGGGGTTCTACAATTGCAGCTGCAACAGGGCGTGTTGTGAGTTCACCTCTCCCCTCAAAACAGAGACATCTGTCTCCCCACACAAGCCATATGCTGTGTAACGCGAGCTCTCTCTAGTCTCCATCCCCTTGTTTCACTTTCATGTCTTTTTCTCTTTCTGTTGCCCATCTTGCTGACTTTGATGTAGTGCCAGAAGCTGGCAAAAGTTCCTGCTCCAGGGCTTCATGGGCATGCTGTCCCTCTCTGTAACTGTCCGCTCTAAACCAGCTTACACACACACACACACACACACACACACACACACACACACACACACACACACACACACACACACACACACACACAGAGAGACGTACATTATTAAACAGCACATTCTTTATCATCCAAAGTTTATGTCACCAAAATCAGATGTGAATTTCCACCAATCAGCAGGCTGTATTTCTTCATTGTACCTTTGAAATCAATTGTGAGACTGGACCTGTCATGATGTCAACACAGTGAGCACCAATATACTTTTTTCTTTTACGTAGGGTTATCATCCGTGCTTCGTCAATGGTCCTGCCCATCATTACTGCGGTTAACTGAATGGGTGTCGGTGACATAAAATCCATAGCCGAGCTGAACCTATTTCATGTCAATTTAAACATTAACATTGACTTGTTTATTCTCTTACAAGCTTTATGATTGTGCTTGAGAATTATGCTTTTGAAGTCGTTGGGCAGAGGAAAGTATCATTCTCTGCCCTCAAGAAATCAAACATCATTTTCAAGACTCAAGAAAATACTTAATTAATTATCTAACAATTAATGATTCTTATGATGTCATACACATGAGGCAAGGACACAGTTTGCTGTATCTAAATTGTCTAAATCCTATTGTTGGATCTCAGTATTTGTTTTGTGGTATTTTATGTTTTTCTTGTGTACTCTGATTCATGGACCTTTAAGGGACAAAGCTGCTGAAGTGAACTAAGGTGATGTTTAACAGAGTAGCTTGTACAGCCAGTCGGAGGTCTGCGGATTCATCTGAAGGAGCGGAGAGCCAGATTAGGAGAGTCTTCATGTAATAATGAGTTAAGTTCATATGAACAGACAGTTGCTTTGTGTATGTTTCTTAATATTTCATCTTTGTTTGAACCCCTATGCCTCAATGCTTCTGTTATATCTGAATTTCCCCAATTAATGATATTTCTGTTCTGTTCTTGTCCTGTCCAGGGTGTACCCCACTTCTCGCCCCTGCAAGGATAAGCAACTGCAGAGCAGCATCAGTGTGTAAATGTGTGTGTAAATGGGTAAATGACTGAATGTAATATCAGGCGCTTTGGGGTCCTCTGGATTTGATGAAGTGCTAATCAAGTGCAGACTCTTTATCATTTTAAATGTATGGATTATTACTCACAGGTGAAGAGGCCATGACTCAAAAGAGTTAGTATGGATCCAAGAGTGGTAAAATTCAGTGGATTGGAGGAGAGCTTTATTTTTAATTTTGATTTTCTGATGCTTGGGTAGATTTCTGTTTAATGGGATCACTTGTCATTTTTTTAGAGTTGTCCAATGTTCTGCAGGACGGGAAGCAATTACATTTGCAAAATGGAAAAAAAAACTTATCTCATTGATCTGAAAAGCATAATGTTGTCAATTTAACTGTATATAATTGGAAGCAACTGAAGCATGTAAATCACATTGTTTGAATGGAGTAAAATCCCACAAAAATCTAGATTTTTCTGAAACTTATTTTATTGTTAAACTTCTTGTTTAAACCGAAGACCATTTGAAATTCCCCACAGGAACCCGATCGTAATGAAGGCCTCTGTATAAAAGCTACTCTGTGCTTTAAGATACATTACTGATATCAAAATGAGTTTCTAAAAACAAATTGGATCACAAGCATCTGACCGAACAAACAAGCAGATGCCCAATTATTATCAGACACAGATTTTTATTCACAGACAGAATGAAGACAGAGCCACAGATGTGGCTTGGGCTTTCATATTTCTCTATCTTAGGAATCCATTTAAGCCATGCACCTGCCCACCAGAGAATTTAGACCGAGCATCTACAGCCTGTCTGTCACGCTGCACTGCCCGGTGCACATCACACACACACACCTACACACACAAAGCCTGTCTGTGGGTTTGCCTATTTTCACATTCATTCATTCATAAGGCATGCAACCAATTTTTGGTTATCGGAAAGTGAGGGGATATGTCTGTCCCACTGTGTTTGGAAGAACAGCCTCACATAATGAGATAAAAAGTTTCATGTAGTTCTATTTGAAGGTAATCTTTGTTTTATAGAAACTGTTTTGTGTTGCAGTCAGGGTAGCCGTGCACATTGCCGCCGTAGTTCCAAGAGAGTTGTAAGAAATGACTTCTGTACCAGCCCAATATGGGCAAGATCAGATAGCATTAACTTGAAGCCAACTTGGCCAGGCTTTAAAATGTTCAACAGATGTGCAAATGCTTCCAGGCCTTGTGTTGTGGATTTATTGGCACTTCTGCGATTAAACTCTTCCATGTAGAACCCACCGACAAACACTCATCACAGATGAGTCCATGCTGAAAACAGTCAGGATGCTCTCACAGGTCATGCAATGCATAAAGAGCTTACTACTTTTTTGGTACACTCCTCAAGACGTCTCCAACAACCCAAAGAGAGGACTTATGTTCTCTCCGATTGCTTTATAATGAGCTTTGGTCTAAACCTGGTGTGAATGGGGTCTCAGTGAGGATTGGCAATGGTTTGAAGAAACATACGGAAACGTAAGCACCGCATTATTCTCAACCTCAGAAGTTTAAGGATTTTCAGGCAGAGGTCTCAAATACTGACATAATGAAGTAGAAGTGGGTCATGCAGTTTAGGACCACAGAACAGATTTGTTATGAACATAAAGGTTGAAAAGAGGGTGAGACAAGTGGAATTATTTGATGAAAATCTGAAACTTTGCAACATTTATCGCAAACTCCTACACAGTGCCCCTCTGTAGAAGAATGGATTGTTTCTGTTAACATGTTCAGATGCTTTCCTACGCTTTTATTTGCTCTGTTGCTTTCTTTCTCTTAGGTATACCTCTTTGTCCAGTGAATCCATTTGTCTTTTGCTGCAATTTCTCTGTGGGCTCAATCAGCAGTGAGCTCTGGAGGAAAGATTATAGCCCTTAGCAAGGCTCAGCTGCTAGAAAGGAGAGAACAGTCATGGAGAGGATGATAGGGACTTAACCTGAGGTGGGAGAGAAGGTTGTGTTTGTGGGAAGTGGAGGGGGATTGTGAAGTGAGGCAAGTGGTCGAGAAGGAAATGGGAGGAAGTGGAAAAATTGGCAAATAAACCAGCTAATGAAAGACAAAAGAAGTAGGTGGAAGAGTGAGAAACAACATTCATCTGTCTATCTTCTATACCCGCTTGTTCACAGGATTGGAGAGGCGCTGGTGTCTATGTCCAAAAGTCATTGACCAAGAGGTGGAGTCAAATGTGGATTGGTCGCCAGAGAAATAGAGAAATTATTATTCAATATCACACATTTTTTCCATAAAATAAAGAAGAACACAAAGATAATGAGAAATAAACAACAACAAACTGTTGTTTCTCGTATCACAGGCCTGGTAACGAAAATAAAAAAACGAACCAAATATTTTTTCATATTTGTATACATTTATCTGTCAATCAGTGAAGGAACCCTGTACACACTGCTTTCTTGACAGTTTAGTGATAGTGACGTTCAACTTGTGTGTCTGACATTTGAATCACGCATTCGTTTTTGCAGGCAGTTACATTCTGACTGTAAAACAAGATGGATCACTCACCTCACTCTAGCCAGCTTATGCCGTATGCATGAGGTTGTTTTATTTAGGAACTCCAATCTATCAGTGTTACTGTGTCCTTGTGTCCTCATGTGCTCATTGCGCAAAGGTGTGTTGTAACATTGTAATAACTAGTGGGTAACCAAAACACATGGAGAACAACACATCAGTACAGGAAACAGAAAAATCTAGTTTTTCTTGCACAATTGTCAACTTCAGGGATCAATTTTTTTTTTTTTTTTTAAGAAACACCAACAGATGGGAAAAAAAATTGAAACTCTACTAATGTGATGTAGGTCACACCACAGATGACTAAAGAGCAGCCAGGCAACAGGTGGCAGCTGGCTGAACAAAGGGGAGGAGCAGGTGTATCCTTCCCTCTCTGTCTGTTTCTCTGGAATCAGAACCGGTGATACAGATGCCATACAACACACGGCTTGGCAACGGAGGATGACATATTACTCTGTAATTGTGGTCCAAAAAAATCCCCTTGTCTACGTGTCTGAAGCAGGTGCTAAGATATTTTCAGCTTGGAGGATACTTGTCATAGTTTGATGTTTTTCTACCTTGCTGTGTTTTTGTGCTATCCTTCATTTCTTTCCTTTTAGTCTGCCTTTCCTGTCTGACTCCCTCCTTTTATGTTCACAGAGATGAAGCTCCCCATTCCTTGGAAGTCACCTGTTAGACTGATCAGACTCATCACACAGTAATACAACCTTAATGGGCACTTTATCTGGTGTCAGTCAGTAATCGGGTTGGACTCTTTCTCCATGTCTAGAAACCTAAATACGTCAAATTGCTGCCATGTGATTACTTGAGTCACTGATTGTAATCACAAGCGTTTGCAAATGTAACAAAGTTGTAGTTGACTTTACCCTTTGTTACTTATTTCATTGTATAAAATCAAGTCAAATCAAGTTTCAAATAGCTTCTGGTTGATTTTGTTGACTATATTTTAAATATAAATTCAATACATACACGGCAAAACAATCACACAGAGAATGTCTTTAAATAAAAATTATTGCCCAATATAGCCTTGGGAAATTGTGTCCTTCACTGGAAACAGCTACTGAGCGTAAAAATGAGGAAAATGTGCATCTTGATAACAAAACGTGCAAATGACTAAATAAATATATGCAAAGCAAATGGTGCTGTAGACATTATCAGATGCTGTGCTCTATACAGTGTTCATGTTTGGGCTTGAATATTGTCTCGTGGACATAAATGAGACTTTGTCTGATTAGTTCAGCTCGTTGCTTATTCATTTAATAATCCCTAAGTTACAAATTAGTAGTAGGGGTTGATTTGCTAGGTAATTATCACATTTAGTGTCATCTGCTCAATAAAATCTTTTCACCAGAACAAATTAAGAGAATCTGCTGGAAATACAAACTGCCACTCTAAGGTACATTTTAATGTGTCAAAAAAAAATCACATTAAAATATGTTCTGATTGATCTTGATGGAAGGTGTGAATAGAGCCATCACTCTGCAGTCCTCTGCTCTGCTGTTCCTGGAACTATCTGCTTTCCTATTCCTTATCCAATGACATTTTGCTTATTTAATTACTTTGCTTGTTTATTTTTGTGTGCATGTATGTGTGTGTGTGTGTGTGTGTGTGTGTGTGTGTGTGTGTGTGTGTGTGTGTGTGTGTGTGTGTGTGTGTGTGTGTGTTGTGCGTGCGCGTGTGTGTGTGTGTGCATGCATGGACATCTTTGTCTCTATGTTTTTTTATTTTCATGTGGGTGCCATTTGATTTCCATATAAATGTGACAGGTGTGCAGCCAGGGTGCTTTGGACCAGCCTTAATAAGCAGCACACAGTGAGCCCTGGATCACAGGCTTTAGCTAATTCTCTCATTCCTATTCAGGATTGCAACAAAGTTTAAATGTGACAGAGTGAAGTGGCTGACCAATGGAGGAACAGTTGCACCAACAAACCCTGTACAGGCAGAGATGCCAGACGCCATCAGCACATATGTTCAGACACACATTCAAAATTAAAGGATTTATCAACAGAGTTTTACATGGAATAGAATTGTGTACAAGTGTGTTTCTTTACACCTCAACAAACAATTTAAAATCTCTTGTTCAAATCTCTGTGCGACCCTTGTACCATTACTCTCTAACAATGTTTTCATTTATGTCTAAGTACTGAATACTGTGAGTTAACAGCATAGTGACATGCAAACTTCACTTTTGATATGGTGTTTTTTTGGGGGGACTTGCAGGACTGGACAACCTTGAAATTGCAAAACAGTTCAACATGAGGAAAGAATAAGTGAAAAATGTGAAGTACCACCTGCTGCCAAGTTTTCAGTGTCCTCTATTTCTGTACTCTATGAATGCACAGATGCGCAGAAAAGCACGAATAGGAAGCAAATCCACATGGGCTTCTAGAGATGAATTATGTTTGCATGAGTCATTTCCAGTCATTTGGTTTGCCAAGCTGGCTTTCTTATAATGGAAACTAATGGTATCATGAGGTTTACTGCCCTTTTTTATTTCATTGCGCTCCAAAAGATCACCATTACTTTCCTCCTCCTTTGTCTGTGTCTTCGTTTTTTTCCCTATCTTGTTTTGTAAGCTTGCCCTCCTTTCGTCCATTAATGAATGCGAGTGACTGTATTGAAGAGTGGATATTTCTAAGGATGACAAACGTTTTGCTGAAATAACATAGATTCTGTTAGCTTCTTAGCCATATGGGGCCACATGTCCCTACTGTAACATTATTGTTGGAAAATATCAGTACTGTAGGAATATTTTTATTGAAGTATATTAACATGGCTGTATTTATGATGATTTTACTGCTGATAATTACAAGAGAACATTAAAACCATGGAAGGCTTTGTTGTCTGTGTGATTCTGTGTTGAGTGTTGAGATGCTCATTGTTGGTAGAACAGAATTATTAAATCAAAAGTGACATGAACAACGCAGTTAATGCTGATCTTGGGTTCTGACTGAATGGATGTTGAAAGTACAGTGTATTTACTGCATGGATCAGCGTTATGGATACAACCTGAACCTGTACCTCCTGAACTCAAAGTGGAGCTGGATTTCTCTGGAGATGAGTCTAAATGATAAATCATCTACCTCTCAATCTCATTAGAAGCTTTATAAACTGAAATTATGCCCGCACTCTGGGAGGAAGGAGCAGTCAGGATAGATTGGACAATGAGTGCCATCTAGTGGTAAAAGGGGCTCAGGGTAACGTAATACTGCAAAAATATTAGGATGCATTTGTGTGAATCACATTTGAATCACGCAAAGGCAGAAATAATGAGGTTTGTGGTGTTAACATCAGCAAAAGCATTTAACCCATTCCTTCTTTAGATGTATCATTGACTTTATTATCAGTACAATCATATTGACTAAGAGATAGAATAACTAATTATTATTATTATTATTATTATTATTATTATTATTATTATTATTATTATTATTATTATTATTATTATTATTATTATTAATAATTTATTTTATTTTATTTTATTTTATTTTTTACTGTTAGAAAAACAGAAAACAATAAATGTTTTTGCCTGTTGGGCCTTTTACTGGTGGTATCAATAATGCATCAGTGTTCAAAAAGGTGTACATTGAGAAAACAATGATTTTTTTGTGAATACACTTGCAAGTGCATTTACTAGAACTTAATCTCCAAGGGTTTCATTGTTAAATCTCTGGTCTGGAAATCTATATTCTTTATCACCTCCTCTAGGCCACAGGACAAAATTAGGACACCTTATCCATTGGAAATGTGGCGTTCAACCTCAGATTGAGGAATAACGAGTAAAAAAGGACTGAAATTGTTAAGCGACTGAAAAAACAAAACTTGACATTATAACAAAACATGTTTTGAATATCATCTTCTTCACCAATGGACCAAGAAGACAAACCCTTAAAGATTACAGACAAGTCAGGTTGAATGTTTATTTGAAATGTATCTGACCAATCAAAGCTTATATTTCATAACCTCCATCATAACAATTAATGATCATTTCACTCCTCTTACCAAAACACATCAAAAACCTTTTCAAACATCCAACCTGACCCTAAACAGTGAGCCTTTCTTTGTCTTGGACAGAATAATCTCAGCCCTTCACGCGCCCTGCCAAGCAGAAAGACCCTCTTTGTTTTAACTTTATGGCGACTAATTCTCTAATCTCTCTCTTGGCCAGGCTTTTTGGAGGTCGGTCTCAGCTCGTTAACATGTTTGGCCTGAGAACCAACATTTTTAAATCCTCCTTCCAACGCACTGGCTCTCTGGCCAAGACAACTACGTCACCCAGAATCCCCCAGTGGTGACCGTTGCTTCAGAATATTCGTACAGCATATTCACTGAGCAGAACGGGGGGAAACGATTTCAACATTTCTAAGAGGGAACAGCTGCAACATTCTGCTGCTGGATGATGAGAGATTTCCTTTACACCCTCCTTTTCTCACTCAATTCATTTCCCTTTACCCCATACATTTTTTTCTCTTCGGCTCTTGTATTCACTTCACTTTTTTTTTTTGTCCCTGGGTGCTCATTTCTTTTTCCCTCCATCTTAAAAAACTATGTGCCCAAATCTCTTAGCAGCCCTTTTACACGCACACACCTGGCTGTGTATGTTTAGCATGCGCACAAGTTCACACACAGAGGCCCAGCTCTGAAAAAGCAGTGCTGAAAATGTGGTGCTACACATTTCATCCTTAATAAAACCAAAGTACTACTAAAAGGCAAAAAAATAAAACAATATACAAGAGAATGAGTATTTCTTTGTGTAAATATCTGTGTTTTTATAGAGTACGAACTGAAAGTGTCCAAATTTGACCACAAGAATCTAATAACCAGAGGTTGTAGTGTAAAGTTGTCACTTATGGGTATGTTTGAGTTTAATTTTTTATGTCGTTTCTGGGATGGAAAATCAGCATTTAGTTTGAGCTGCTAGCTGTAAAAAATGTGTGTGTGTATGTGTATGCGCGTTTATGTGCGTGTGTGTAACCAACCACATAAATGTACAAATGGCTGCCTCGATGGAGAAGCCTGGGCACGGAAATGACCTGTGGCATTCGCTGGAAAATGTTTTTGAGCCCACATTAATAAAAACAGACATAAAGCTGATATAGAAGCGACACCATGTAGGCTGTGCAGCTTGGAAATTTTACAACTCTATCTGCACGCGTTAGAAAACTATGAGAATGCGTGCACGTGCACGTGTGTGTGTGTTAGTGTGGCCACATCTGGAAACAATAAAGCCGAAGATGCTGTCACTTTCCCTTTACCTCAGGCTTTTGAGCGCGCTCTTAAACAAACACTCAATTCACTCTGAAAATTACAGGAAGGCAACTGGAGCTGCACGGTTACATATTTGGACGCTTTGCCTCATCTTCTCTGCTTACACACACGCACACATGCACGCACACACACAAATATGCAGGCAAAAATACAAATTAGTTCATATTTTTCCAGTTAAAAATACCTGCGTCTTCTAACTTGTATGAAGCGTTTCTGCAAAAATGTGACCTGACTTTGAATGCTAGCATATTGTATTTATTACAAATTTCACTGTGTATGCTACAGTGTGTATTTGAGGTTGTGACGAGTTACTCATGGAGACACAGTAACAGCTTGTGCACCAAAAGATTTCAACAGCACATTTATTGCAAATGTACTGGGCATTTTCTAATCTAATTCAAAATAACAGCAAAACATTTTAGCACAACTCAAATTTCCCAATAGAAATTCTCTGTAGTTGGACAGAGGTTTTGGTGCTAAAGCCTTGAAGCAAAACGGACAAACTTCTCAAGTATGAACCATTCAGATCCCTCAGGGCTTCAGAGACCTGCTTACTCAGCATTTAGGTTTTATGCTCCTCAGGTCAAGATCAAACTCCCTGGAAACCTGAAATGTGTCAGAATTTCTAGTTTCTCTTAATCAAGACTGAAAATATTTTTAATGACGAGGTTTGAACAAACAATCTAAATAAAATTTCTTTGATTTATGCTTTCATGTGAATGTAACCAATTTTATGTCACATTCATTGTATTTTAATTGATTGTTATGTGATAAAGTCTTGCACCTGACCGCACTGCCAGTGTGTCACCATGGTACAGAGGTACTTTTAAAGCATGCAACACTGATGTAATTTCATGAACAGTTAATCAATTATTGAATTCATATGCTGCACTCAATAATTGTGGTGGGGCTCTTGCAATAGATAGCGTTTAGTACTCTGATCTCTGAGTTCTGCAAAAGGTTTTAGTATCTGATGAGCACACTTTGCTCTGATCCAGTCCCAATTTAAGTGGGGTAAGATATCTGTATTAAAACTTATTTTTTATTGGTCCTGTATGTTATTTCCAAAGAGAAAATGGAAAGATTTTAGTGATTTTTACTAATGGGTCAGGGAGAGTGGAGATTGCTTCATGATGAAGCGTCAAAACTTAATTTGTCTTCTGAGACAAGAGGTGGCAGCATTGTCCAACCCAGTAAGTGGACAAAGTTCATCGAATGTGCAGAACACAAATCCTTTCACTAAATTAATTTTTGTGCAAAAGTGTCACAATGTGGCTTTTAGAAGGCTCAGAGATCTCAGCTCATATCTTTACATTTTCTGTATCAGGGTAGACACAAATCAAACGTTCAAGAATTAATCAGTTTGAGAAATTAGGATTAAACACCCAAACTTGCACAGGAGAGTTAGAAACAAGAAAAAAACTTTTATTCATCTTCTTCTGATACAAAAGTGTTTTTTAAATAAACAAGTTTTTAAAATTTGTCACATTATTTTTTACAAGGATAAATTAGCATTTTATAATACACTGATGACATTGCAAAGAACACGAGTGTTCAACACAACAGGAAGCATTACAAACCTTTAAGGTTATTTATCAGAGCTGGCTAATCGAGCCCGCTGGCGTTTCACAACTGGGTTTCTAAAAGAATTTACAAATCGGCACTGCCAGTGGTTTAAGTCCTGCACAAACAATCACTGCAGGGGGGGGTTAAGGCACATTCAGTGACTGTTTAGAAAAGTCACCTTAAGCTCAGAGTGGTCATAAGAATGAGGAGGAAGAGGAAGGGGGGAGTGCTGTCAAAGATTTAGACAGTTTAAAAGGGAAACTACATTAGCTCAGAGGGGAGGTGGTCACAGGTTAATTTAATTCACTTTAAGTGAAAGTAATGTTTGTTTGACTTTGGAAATTCAATAAGTGTACAGAGGTATTCTGGTCTGATGAAGCTGGTTTGTGTAAATGGCGTCCGTTTCACCACAACGATCGATCCTGAAAACATCTTTGAGGAAACATGCAGCCAAGAAATGCCTGGTTCCTATTGGACAGGCTGTGTGAGGCACTGTCTGGTTATCAACATTTAAAAACATCTTTAAATAAAACACAGTTGCTTGAAAATGAGCCCAAAACGCTGAGGATGTGACAAGAATGAATGTATACAGCACTGCTAAAGAGACAATTAGGCAGATAAAGAGGGACAGTTTCAGAGTATTGTGACTAAAGGACTAGATCGGCTTCAGCTACAATCTGCAGAAAAGACGAAAATAGTGAAAATGGTTAAAAAAAGAAACAACCTGAAACCTGAAAATCTTTTCTACATCATCCATTACATTTTGAAATGTACAAGACTGTGTTCCAGAAAGGAACTCTGATTGTCTGAGGACGTGAGCTGAGACACATCAAGCGAGGCCAATAAGACGCATGTGAGAAGGCGATCAATAACAGCATCAGGGGGGAGATACTTATTCTTGCAGAACCAGTTGCAGTGTGCCGTCTCTGTACAAATAAACATTTATAAAAAAGCTTATTGTTACTGAAGAGGGGGCTATTGGATTTGTTGAATCTTAAATGATGTGTCTGTAAGTTTAGTTTCAAAGGTACTTTGGCATCGTGGTCTTGCAATAGATGGTCTTTAGTGCTCTGATCTCAGAGTTCTGCAAAAGGTTTTAGCATCTGATGAGCACACTTTGCTCTGATCCAGTCCCAACTTAAGTATCAAGTACAACCATCTAAGTTCATGAAGAAGAGCGTATTCTCTGGCTGATATTGCTGTTGCCTAATGTGTGTTTTGGCAGCTGATTGTCCCATAACTTCTTGCTCTAAAACCTTCCTGGGTTCCAATGTTTGGAAAAGGGCAGGGTTAATAATTAAATTTCCTGAATTGTATGGCGACCCAAGAGCATATAGAGTGCAGGGTTTGAGAGAAGACTAAACATCATTTGGCATTAGCTGAGTTTCTCACAGACAGCCAAAGTGACGCACAAAGGCGTATTTCTCTGCAATTTACGCCTGATAAAGAAAGTCAAAATAGATACTCAAAGTTACAAATTATGTTTGTCCTGATTCTGATGCATTGGTGGAAATTTTCTGACCTTTTGCCCCATTTGCTTTCACTTTTCAGCAACACCCTAGTAGAAAGCAAATTTAGAAGTAAGGTTCTGATATTTTATAAGTGATAGCTCTCCCCGTTTCTCGCTCTCTCTTATTTAGCATAAATTTAGATTAGTTTTCCCAGAAGACTTTTGTTTACAACTAGTCTGTTGAACCAAAGCATGCCCTTACCTGAAAAAAAAGAGCAGTTTATGCTAATGCTAATTTATAAACCTTCAACCCATCATCACATTTTCAGGGGGATTTTTAAATAGAAATCTAGGAATATTTATATAGCATTACTAAAGTTTGACCCAATGACCTTCCTATATCAAATATACTGAGAATGGAACATTTGAAGCAAGATGAAGTGACAATGGTGTAAAGGTTCATAACTTCCATCCATCCATTTTCTCTCGTTTATCCGGGATCGGGTCGCAGGATCAGCAGTCTAAGTAGAGAGGCCCAGATTTCCCTCCGGGGGAACCCCAAGGCGTTCCCTGGCCAGCTGAGAGACATAGTCCCTCCAGCGTGTCCTGGGTCTTCCCTCCTCCCGGTGGGACGTGCCCGGAACACCTCACCAGGGAGGCGTCCAGGAGGCATCCTGACCAGATGCCCGAGCCTCAACTGGCTCCTCTCGACATGAAGGAGCAATGGCTCTACTCTGAGTCCCTCCCTGATGACGGAGCTTCTCACCCTATTTCTAAGGGAGAGCCCAAACACCCAATGGAGGAAACTCATTCCGGCCGCTTGTATCTGTGACCTTGTTCTTTTGGTCCTGACCCAAAGCTCATGACCATAGAGGAGGTTCATAATTTGCATTCACACAAACCACAGTGATGCTTTTTAGGTTAGATTTGCTTTTAGATTATAGCTTGGGACTTTACTGATCTCATCCAGATTAGCTGTCAGCTTCAACCTCAGGAACCATCTGATCTAAATTTATACAGAATGAGGAGACCAAGAGAAATATCTCCAGAAAGTAAGATGATAACTGCTCATAACCTTCTGGTAACACCTCATCTAGCTTTAAAACAATGGCTCTGTAGACTTTACTGAATTTTAATGGTTTGCTCTCAGACTTTCTACTTTTGTCTTCACATTTCACACGTTTATAGTGCAACAATTACAGCATTGAGCCTCGTTCCCACAAATCCCAAGCAATAAAATCCACCTGTACTAGTGTCTGATTAAAAAAAAAACCTCATATCCTGACAGAAATGCAGACTGTTTGTCTGTAAACAAATTTTAGATTCAAGTCAGTATTTTGGGTATTTTCTACAGTTGGTCTGGTATTTTAATGTTGATTAATCTGCAACATTAACATTGCCCGAGTGATATCAGATATTTCCAGGAAGCCAAATATCTGTAAATCTGCTCCAGTGTCAAAGTGTAAAATTTAAAAGCCCTTTAAAAGTCACAATAGCACACGGCTTTACTGTATGCAGCAGGGTGGGTCTCTTCTGCTGATCACTTAAAAAGAGAGACAGAAGGGTAGAATCATTGCTTATGTGCATCTTTTCTGCCTTTTCAGCATGTCTTCTTTTTGATTGATTCATTTTTTGCTCTCAATGCGACAGAAATCTAATGAGAGGTAGAGAGGCTACTCTTGCAAGAACATGTATGACTCAGTCTTCCTATTTTCTCCTTCATAACTCCTACTGGAGGCAGGGAGTTCATGCAATGGCGTTATATCCAGTGGCTTTTCTGAGAAAGTCTGGCTACAATCCTCTGTCACCATTTCTAACCAGGCTGCCGACTCTCTTCGTCCTTCATTTGGCAGAGAAAGTTTCTTTTCGAGAAAACAAACAACGCAGAACGTATTTCCCGTTCATTTTCTCTGCATCTCGTCACACCACTGTCTCGTTGCCTTTTCCCGGTTTGATCCAGCTTTCAACCGGCGCCCTCTTGCCGCCTCGGCTTGCCCGGCTGTCCCTCAGCAGTCGGGCGGAGCAGCGCTGCCAGGTGTGGAGGGTCTTCGCCGACCAAATCCACATGCCTGATGTGATGCCCACGAGCAGCGACATGAAGATCCGAAGCATCTCAGACGCCACATACGAGTCCCGGGGGCTCGTCTTGAACTCCTCCCAGTTAGACAGCTGGTAGAGATAACATCCGATGACTGTGGACGCCGGAACGGTGTAAAGAACAGAGAACACTCCGATCTTCACCATTAGACGCTCCAGTTTGTCCGTTTTAGCTCCATCCTTTTGCAGATTAGAGCGGATCTTGAAGAGAGCAACCAGGCCTGCGCAGATGAAGAGCGTGCCTGTGGGGCAACAAGAAGACACGGAAGAAAGAACAGAGAAATAAAGAGAACGTCTACAGCAGAGTGATGAAATTAGTTTATAAATCATTTTTTCCCAGTCCTGTACCTACCTATGAGAAGGTACGTCGCTAACGGTGCAACCACAAAGCCTGTGAGAGCCTCTTGCTGCTGGTTGCCAACGTAGCACAGCCCAGTAAGGTCATCAGCATCTACCAGTCGCATTATAAGGATAACGATGGTTTTAACAGCTGGGATGGCCCAGGCTGCTATGTGGAAATATGAACTGTGCATTTCAATTGCTTCATGACCCCACTTCAGTCCAGCAGCCAAAAACCAGGTGAGGGTAAGGATCACCCACCTGGAAGAAAGCGGGGAGGACAGAGTGAGGGAAACTGTAAGTGCCTTGTGTAAACGCTCATAAAAGTCACCACTGAGGCAAACATTTCCTTCTGCAAATTTATAGCGGCCATTCTTTGGTTCACATGCAGGATTTTAGAGTTGATCCAATTTTAATGTCATGTTTACTTCTACAGACACTTTGTGTTATCAGAAGTTGTTCCTTACACAGGAAGCGGAAGGAGAGACAGAAGTATCCTAGAACTGAGCCTTTCACCAGAAAGAAATAAGGCAAATTATGTTTTTATTAGTGGATCGTGACTGGACTCATCCTATTTTTGGCTTAACCAACCTCAGCTGGGAGCCGGTTGGTTGGAGACTCAAAGAACGGATTTGTTTCAGATCAGCCAACCAACCCTCATGTAAGAGCTGACAGCAACACTCTTAAATGTGGCAGCTGTCACTGAGATGTTTGTTGTCCAAGATTATTTGTAAACAACCTTGTAGGGTATGAAAAATGTGGCATCTTGATACAGGACGCTATTTCATTTTAGTCTCGGGGAATTTGTGATATTTGACCTGGAACAGCCTGCAGCAGCTGCCATGTGCTTTATTCAATTTTTGCTTTCAGTCTCGTTACTATGCAACATGCTGGATTTGAAATAAGTCTACATTCTCAAATGAACGCACACAGAGAGACCACTTAAAGTTAGCAGCGCTGATCGGCTAATTGTTATAACAATGTACAGAAACCAGTTTAAAATGTGAACTTCACAAACTGCCTTTCTTCTTAAATATTAAATCCCTCTCTTTATGGCATCTACTTTCTCACACATGCCATTCAGGGTAGAAAGGCTTAGAGAAATTACCGTATTTTCCGCACTATAAGGCGCACCGGGTTATAAGGCGCACTGTCGGCTTTTGAGGAAATTTAAGGTTTTTAGGTGTGCCTTATAGTGCGGAAAATACGGTACTTCAAATGAGGTTAATAATAAATTGAAACGCCGCAATAAATTTCATTGGTGCTTTTGTATTTGTGACAGATAAGAGTCGTATGTTTCAGGAGCGACTCAAAACTTTGTCCCTTGTGTAACATTCTCATAACAAATCAACTGGCCATGTGCCGTTTTAGTGGTAATTGGGTCACAAAAGAAGCCACTCGCCAGTTATATAAGAGCGCAGCGATCGTAGCTCTGGAGATCGGAGTTTCTGGCCTGCTGCCGTTTCCAAATGGCAAATAAAAAACAGGAAAACAAGGACTGAGTGCGAGGGAAGAAAAATAGCTGTGACAGCAGTGTGGGTTTCCACTGCAGCTTCAGGGCAGCATGCACTTGAAAAGTGGTGGTTTTACCAAGGCTACCCCAACTCTGTGTGTGTGTGTGTGTGTGTGTGGAAATGAATCCAACTAGTGCAGAGGTTATGAGACAGGATAGTTAGATTTTTTTTTAAGGAAAACAGGATGCAAGTCTCGTGTTCCAATTGTTCCACCACAAGGGCCATTCACAGCAGCTGATGACAATGGAGAAACTGGGACGAACAGAAGGAGGAGAAAGTGTTTGAACTAACCACAGTGAGGACGCCATGCCAAAGAAATAGAGGAGAAGGAAGACTATGGCACAGCCGGTGCTCTTTAATCCTTCTTGGACCAGGATTGGAACGGCAGTGGCGTCCAAGTCACAGGAAACTCGCTCTCTTCCAAGAGTCAGTCGTACCTAAGGAGGCAGGAAAAGTCAGATGTACCAAGAAAAAGGGGGGTTAACTTAATAACAGAAATATAAAGTTCTCCGAGTCATCTCGACTTGAACAATGATGCCTTTATTCCATTACTCACCAGGTAAGCAACACTGTACAGATTGCAGCACATTGAAAGAAAGATGATTGGCCTCTCGGGATAGGAGAAACGCTGCGAGTCCAGGAGGAAAGTCAAGACCGTCAGAGTGGTCGACAAGAAGCACAGAACGGCCCACACCGCCATCCAGGCATCTGTGAAGACTTTGGTCCCCCGTCGATAAAGGCCACTGTCGTAGCCACACTGGAGGGTACAGGTCTCGGTTTGTTTGAGCCAAGTGTACTGCTCAGGTGCCGATCCGAGGGCCTGACATTCCTCCTGGTGAGGAGGGTGGCGGACAGGTTGATAAGGGGGGTCTTCGTCACCTGGACCCTCCATGCACATGTGATTGTGGTCATTTATAGGTGGGAAGAGGCTGCAGTTAAGCACCTGCAGAGACAATACACAAAAAAATACTGTATAACACTCACTTTTACAAGAATTTCAGATTAAAAAGTCAATATTGGGTTGAAAAAAAAGTAATTGCCAATGTCATTAATTTTTAACATTAAACAACACATCAGGATAAAACAGAAGAGCACTAAGAACTCGTGATTTTACCACATTACTAGCTTCTTTTGTCTTTGTTCACCAGTTTTTAATAAATCCTCAACCTTATCTATATTACTCTATCATAATTTCTCAAAATTTGTGTCCAACTCTCCAATCACTGGGCATCAAGTTCTTTATGAGTAGTTTTAGTTTGACCTTGAAAAAATATGCAAAAAGTTTAACTTTATTGTCAAAATGGTGCTGTCCAATTTTAACCTACTTTGTCAGCCATAATAACTCTTCATTTAGGCAACGAGAGACATTTTTATGAAGACTTTTCAACATTCACCCTTCAGATTTTTATGTTGTGTAGTGTGAGAAACATGTCATCATTACATTTTTTTCCAATTAACTTTGCAGTAAAGTATACAAAATGCATCTAGGTAGCATGAAATCTCCACATCGAGGACCTTTTTAAAAAAATAGTTTTTATGGAAAACATCTGCATGTGAAGTCTAGAAGAACGATATTTAAACTGGGGATCTGGGTTGGAAAAAATGATGGCGATACTTCTGCTTCCTTCAACCGGCTGGTGTTAAGCTCATCATGGGAAATTGTAAGAGAAAAAGCAGTCAGCTGTAACAGCAGCTATGAAACTTTTTCACTATATCCCGAAAACTAGTTCCCCCTCACCCCCCTTTTTTCTTTTAAAAAATATGCATGCTTTCCACATGGCAATGCGACTCACCTCAGGCCAAATGAAGCCAAACTCATGAAGAACAGGGAGGCATTTTCTCTTGACTGACAAACACATGCTCTTACACGGCCCAATGGGGATGGGGACCTTGTCTGTGCACATGGGCACATAAACGGAGCAAAGGAAGAACTAGATGTAAAGAAAAAGAAAAAGTTATTTGTTTAGCATCTTATTTGCATGGGTTATTAACACATTATTGCCTTGTTTGGCAAAACACAGCAAAGTTAAGTAGCAGAGTTTTAAAAATATGTTAGAAAAGGTTCTACTAGAAAGATGACATTGATTTAACATGACTAAGTCACAAAGATGCACTGAAAAAACAGCTTTAATGCTTGGTTTGGTTAGTTAAATTAATCCATGAGGTAGCAAGTAAAATATGTTGCAGGGCTCAGTCTGTTTATATTACTTGGATAAGAAGCAGAGGGTGGCAACACCCTGCTCTCCCACATGGCTTTTTCATTAAATTGCATTTGCTTCTTGCTTTCACCTTAATTTTCTGAACCATTCAAGCACCCTTAATAGTGGTAGAATCTCTATTTTTAAAGAAACCCCATTACTCACCCCAGCAATGTGGTTTGAGGTAAATATATTGCAGCTTCTTAAGAAAAAAAAAAGGATCACCCAATAACACCAACTTTAAAATAGATCCTTAAGATGTGTTTATGAAGACACAGAGCTGCCAGATTCGACTGTGGAGATAGTGATGCAAAAGAAAAGTAACTCCAGTGTCTCAGAAGTCAGAAATTTTAAGAGATTTCACGCCTTTACTGTGAAAGCTCCTGCCAGCCAGAGTGAAAAATTGGACTATGCTCATGAAATGAAAATTTATAGAATAGCAGAGTATGTTTCACTCAGCTCCCCTGACCTGAAAGTAATAAACTAGCACCTTCAGGCATTTGGCAAACTGATGAAGCAAAATGAAATTTTGCTGCCGAATTTTTTAGATTAAAAATCTCCCATAAACATCTTTAAGTCTTGACACCAGGAAAAAAAAGTAAATGTAAAAAAAAAAAAGAAAAAAAAAAGTGTTTCAGATGTAAAAATATGGAAAATAATATGCGTTATAAAAATCTTAGTATGACTCAAATACCTAATTTGGTAGCGTATTGTGATCTGGAATAGCCTCTAGTTTATAAACTGAACAGAATTTGAATTCCTCCAATACGTTTTAAATAAAATGTGTCAACTCAATTCAATTGCAGAAAAAAAAGTGCACAATTGTCTGTAAGTATAGATCCTTCCTACAGTGGGCTATGAATGCTCAACCGGTGACAGTAATGTAACACTTTCTGGGTGTTTTCCACAGACCGTCTGTAACCCGAGTGCTGCCACGTTAATGCTAAAAGCTGCTTGGGTTACCAGTCAGGAAGCCTCCCATTAGAGCAAATGTTAGGCGATACGGTTTCTCTCCCCCCCCTTCCTCAGTCTTTGGGTGGTGGTGGTATCTGTGTGTGTGTGTGTGTGTGTGTGTGTGTGTGTGTGTGTGTGTGTGTGTGTGTGTGTGTGTGTGTGTGTGT